>MUZC01000241.1:327585-414809 GCA_002072015.1 Radix auricularia
TATATATATATATATCCATCCATCTATCCATCTATCTATCTACCTTCTAATGTATATATCTATGAATTTATCCATCGGTCTATCTATTCATTTATCTCTATAGTTTTCTATCTATCGATGTATCTGTCTGTCTCTCCATCTTTCCATCCGTCTGTCTTATCTCCTATCAATCTTTCATTGCCCAGACAAATGACACCACTAGAAGTAGCTCTGACTAATTAAAACGTATACTTTATTAACTTTATTTCCTCTCTGCCTCTAAATTTTATATCCCAACCCACTACCCTTCGCTTAGTTTCTTGTCTCTTTCTGGTCTTTCTTGTTATCGTTCACTTTCTTCCCTTAAAACCTACCAATTTTGAGTTTCCTATCAATTATTTATATTCCTCTTTCCTTTACACTCCACCCCTCGCGCCCCACAGTCTCTCTATTCTCTGATCTCCTCCACTTCCTCCCCCACTCCTAAGGGCCGCATTGTTATCAGTACCAGCAAGAAGCAGCAGCAGATCTCCAATGACTATTAAGGGTCTTGTTAATGACCGCGAAAGACAGGCAGACGTCCAAGTGTCACCGGCAGCTGCTAATTTCTGCCCTTTGGTTCATCCGGGGCCTCAATCATCCTAAACTATGGGATTCTCCCTCGCCATATTTTTTTTAAAAATATATTTTATTTCCCTATGTATCCCCCCCCCCCCAACAGCCAAACCAAAAAAATCATCTTTATTTCTTGAGGTCCAAACGCTGGATCCGACACGACTGCGCTACATTTGAAAATTTTTTTTTTCCATTTTTTACTGCATGGCTTAGAATTAACCAAAACAAGTTTATTTGTTCCTCAATAAAATGAATCTTAAAAATTCAAGGAATAGGAACGTTTTGTTATTTTTGTTAAACCACCTTATTTTCATTTTCTTCCTATTTGTATACCATAAATTTGTTGTGGACGTCATCATTAGAAAATTTTGCTGCTCGGCGATAGATCAAATAAAATAGTTGGAGAGCGATTATTCGAATAACAGTGGTCGGCATTTGTTTTTTTTAAACCACTTAATAAACAGATTACTTTAGAATACTTTAGTGTGAGGCCTTTCGAATTCAAATGGCCGGGAGGGGGAACGACGGATCAGTGCAATTGGAGCCAATTTGAAGTTGCATAATAAATCGTTAATGTTCCATACATTGAAAGTCACTTACATGCCATGCGTTGAATAACATATGAATAAATATTTAAGATTCGCTTCTGCTGACGACTTTTCTTTAGATGTGCCCTCTTCATGATTTGAACCTCGGTACTCATTGTTTGGGGGAGGTGGTCTAGTCGTAACTCGCCGAGCTGTAGAAACAAGGCAGAAGAAAGTCTTGGGATCTCTTCTCGGTGCTCGGAAAGCCCCTGCGGCATTGTGCTGGCCATACAATCCCTTGCTCGTTAGTGGTGGCTAAATGAAACTTGTCAAGGCTACTTCACCTACCCCATAGGCCGTCATGGTTTAACAGGTGTTATTACTCACTTGTTTATTGTATAAGGTAAAAAAAAAAGTAACGAATTCTCAAGCTATGACACATGACAATATCTTCATAATACCTTCTCAACTGTTGTGATTGCTTAACATTCTGCAATGCCATCAAAGTACAACAGGACACCGACAAACGTCGGGCCACACATTGGCAGAGGAAAAACTATGCCTTTAAACTAAACCTTTTAAATTATACCTGCTAACTATACCTTAAAAATATACTTGGGAACTATACCTTAAAAGCATACCTTTAAATTTAGCTTTTAAACTGCATCTTCAAAATATATCTTTTAATCATACCGTTCTGAAATGTAACAGAGGGTAGTGTATTGGCTAAACCCACGGGCCGAATCCGTCTGTTCCGCCCATGTGCTTTGATCTCAGAGTCACTCTTACAGATCATCTGCACATGCAACGGCAGTCATCGGTGTGATTCGATTACACTCTGCGTTGACTCGATTACACCCTCCATTGACTCGATTACTTGAACCGCAATGGAGACAAGCCTTATCATTCCATTTTTTTTAATCTTCTTCCGTTGTTATTTTTTTACCGTCTTTTAATGCTAATTTTCATGAATATTTAATTCGATTTCTTTGTGGGCAATGTTAGCAAACATTCATCCAAGGTTGTTTTTATTTTAGGGATGGGGCACAAAGGCAGAAGTACAGTAGTGTTAACTCACATCGAAACAAAATATTTTCTAATTAGGGGTTTAACAAATTTAGGCTCCAGAAAATCCGGAATCCAGCCATTTATACAAATTCAGATCCGGCTTCGGCCGGGTTTTGCTTCATAAATCCGGCCAAATCAGATTTGAAAGTTTGAATCCGGTATAGCCCCAGTGGTAATACTTGGCAGTATCAGATATCACTTTTGTAACATGTAGTATCGATGTTAGAAAATGATCGCGAAACTTCAACGTAGGTTTTAATAGGCACATCACATGCTTGAAGAAGATCAAATATATTCATCCTATGGCCAGTACTGAGGAGCACATGCACACAAGGAATCAAAGCCCACGTTTTATCCGTGTTTTGGGGTTTAATTTTAGGATATAAATTGGTTATATTTCATCATAAAGGCGCAACAGTTTTCTGTATAAAATGGGCGTCTGTAATCGATAAGATAGGAACATGCAGTGCTAAATTTCTCTACATTCAAAACAAACAGATCGATATTCTGTAAAAATTAAAGAAGGTTCACAAAAAATTATATTATTCGATATCTTCACGCAAGGGTAAATATCATTACAACGTTTTGCACATTCATGCTAATTAAATTATAACCGGGATTTAACTCTGTATAGAAGTTGAATCTCATTTTACAAGATATGTGTCGAAAAATGTATGGTATTGTGAAATATTTGTGTTTCTTCACAATGCTTACGGCGACCCTGATTTTTGTGGGGGTTCCCTGTTTTTTTTTTTAATAAGGCCAGTGACATATTTCAAACATTGCATATTTCTGTCATGATTAAGTCAATTTTATAAGATATAGAATGGACTGCATAAAGCTTTTTAATTAAATACGAAATACACAAACAAACTGTGCAAGAAGACAATAAATCTGAGCTTTATTTGTAAACGAACACTTCGGTAGACTTTTCGGCTAATGTCTTCATCAGTACTATAGCATGAAATACGTACAAAAACAATGGTATAAGATAACGGACAAAACTCGTTGGCATGAATTTAGGTGCATCACACAAAAAAGCAATCAATGTAATAGCCGAAAAGTGTTTTGATCAAATGGGTGAGATATAATGCAGAAATTTTTGTTATTGAATGTTTAAAAAACTGAGTGAAATGTCCAACTATAAGTGTATACAGGCCACCTTCCTGCCTTTGGGTGGTATTCAATATGTATCCATACAGACGGGAAAACTCTAGAATGTATTCAGGCCTCATCAAAACCATATGATGTTCCCAGAAAGCTTGGCGACCAACATGATGTATCCAGACAACCTGGCAACACCAAGGACGTATCCAGACAACCTGGCAACCCTTTCCATCCAGATACCTTGTCATTCTCCTGGATACTTGCAGATTGTCGTGCTTTTTTTTTCAACCACGGACAAAGTGGTCGAGAATTAAGGGGAGGAGGGGGACATAGAAAATGGCTTGGCAACGTTAAAGTGGCAATCACTGAGCACAGTCGAACAAAACCCATGACGTCATCATCCCTGGCAGCAAGCTGATAAATGAACGCTTAATGGCCCTGCCCCCCACCCTAACTCCCCCTGCTAATAATGATGCGAACAAGCTACAAATTTTAGGCACCCACCTGGCCACCCAGACCCTGACTTTAAAATAAGCCACCTACGCATCTGGCTTAACGTAAAAAAAAAAAACACTTTAAAAAAAATGTGCGCCAGATCGTTGCAAGCACATCGCACGAGTTGAAAACATCTGGGACCAGATGGAGATCGTTTGTACAACTGATGTAATCGTCATTGATTGAACAATGAGAGTGTGGATCAGTTTGGAACTTGCTTTTTTTTTTTAAGTCTGATGTGCTTTTTTAAAATTTTATTTAAACGCTACAAGTTTAAATGCCCGTCCTTGAGGGACCGTAAGCCATAACGCGTTGCTCACATTTTGTAACAATTAAGTTACGAAACGCGCCAGATCTACGTGCTCGAGCAGAATTGTCTGGTCTTTCCTGAACAATGTCCTGTTGGTTGGCCTCTTAAAATCTCCTCCTCTATTTGTGGAATAGGTTTTGCAAATTTAGAACGCCTTGAATTTAAAAATAAAAATAGTAACAAACAGAAATAGTCTTACTTCGCATTATCAGGTCTTAAACCTATTGACTTCTCCCACAAATATAAAGATGTGAAGACAAAAACTTATTCAATGCTCACATGGACACTTACTCCTGAAATTTTCTCATCCACTGGATCACGCTAGAAGTATTGCGAGAAACTTAACTAAAACTAAGGAGTCAAATCTCTACATGACCAATAGTGGCCTGACACAATGTAGATAAATACTTTCCGAAATGATCTGAGAGATAATAACATCAGAAAACTAAGAAATTTCCTTTACACACCGTGTGTTGCTTTAGGCAGTGTCAGATTTAGTCTTGATAAGGCCCTAAGCCTTAAAAGATATGGGACCCTTTATAATTCCAGATATTCTATTTCAGTTCTAAATATGATAAATGCTCACTAGGAGAAATAGTTTTGGGGCCCACAGAGTATGAAAATCGTCCTAAAGAAAAACTTGCGTAGCTTATACGTAGATCGTGCTCTGCTTTTATAGCAGTCTATTTTCAAAACCACGTATCCCGGTTTTGTTTGTTTGTTTTTGTTTTAAACGAAATATTTTTAACAGTTCGATTTCAATTTTGGTCCACCCAATGTGTCTCCCCGACTCTAACACACCTACCCCGAAGCAATTTTTACTCACGAAAATATTTATCTTTATTTTCAAGAATTGCCCCAGGATGTTTACTAATAAAATGAACTCTCTGTTGTTAAAATCACAGAAATATCTGAAGTCCCATTGAGCCCCCCCCCTCCAAACCACACACACAAACAAGTTAACAAAAAACCTCTTGGTATAGGGGCCAACTTGACTCACAACAAATTCCCTAGCATTAAAATTCAGGAAATGGTTTCGAAAGGAAAAGTACGTGGAAACCAGCGGAGAGAGTTCGTTAATGAGGTCACGTGATCTCGAGATAACCCCGCCGCTGGCTATAACCTCATGTTTATTCCAAAAGGGGGAACTACCCCTTGTAATTCATGGCAGAAAGGAACGCCATATAACTCGCCCAAATTTACCTTCCATCTGTCCAACTCTTCAATGACCACTTCAGATACTCACGGACGGATTAGTCCGCGTTTTTAAAAACATAATAGGGGAACTTTTGGAGGATGCGAAAATGCATTTGAATTAGTTTTCTCTGAACTCACCTCGGCTAATTCTCCTCTCCACTCGGCTCGGAGATGATTGCTCTCAATATACACCAAAGCTCTCGTGACTCGGGACAAATGTTACGAGATGTTCAGTAACGGCTCTCAAAATGGACGTCCGCGGTTGTTAGGAAGACGCCGCGGTGAAAGGCTCGGGCCACTCCTAGGGGCAATTAGATGGTGTCTTGTGTATGTTCTTCCTCAAAGAGTCCAGTGTAACTGTTTGTTTGAAACACATTGGGTTAAGGAACAAGTCTTTAAAATTTGTAACGGTGAAAACTAAGTTTGAAATCTAAAGTGGAAATGTAAGTCGAAAATACAACAAAGAGATAACCTAATACAATCGTCAGACAGACATTCAGAGTTTTAAAAATTATTACGCATGCAAGAACAAACACGTACAAATTCCGTTCTTCCCGTCCGGATTTCCGGTGTGGAATGTGTTGCCTGAGGAAATGAGGAAAATCAATACTCGTTTAACATTTAATGCTCTTATAAAATTGCAAGATTAGACATAAGCTATGGATAAGCGTAAAACGCAATAATAGTGTATATGGTAGGAGCGTCTGTAACAGATAACAGAAGCGAAGATAAATAATGTGTAGTGTAACAGCTTATTTTTATCATAAAATTATAGAGAAACGCTTGATTGTGTTCGTCTGGATCTTTGCACTAACCAGGAAAGCGTGCCTCTTTTCTGAATCAGAAGACACGATTTCGCTCAACAAGATCATTGTCTCTAATTATAAGAATGCTTTGCATATCTGGCATTGTTTCAATACTCAACTATTTTCTCCGTCTGAAGCACTTACAGTTGGTTCCAACTCATATCAGCCTATCATTGGTACAGCTGTACTCTACTGTCCTCTTTGAAGCTCCGTGAAATGGCGCTGACCCAAAAGAGCTCAACTCAAACATATTTGTTCCTAAATCTCTCTCCCTTTAAGAGCTGGTGCCGTCCCCAAGGTTACTAACTCCTGGCCTTGATTATTTCCCTTGCCTATACTCCATTCAATAAATACCGCGACGTATGCAATTCAACATCTTTATTCTGATTTGTCAATGACATGTGACTCCCACAATATTTACCACGCTTTAACTTCTATAAATGTTTAAAATCACGAAGGCCATACTATTTTTAACAAAAGAGCAAGTTTAAAAAATCGTTTAGCGAATTTCATATTGCCTTTTCATAAGACCTAAAATTCAGAGAGATTATATCATATTTCTTTAAAATGTGACGGTTATGCCCAACAAAAGGTGAATGTTACTTAGGTCTGACTGAGAAATGTTTATTGTTATTGTGCTACAAGGTTTAGTCTCATGTTCGTAATTGATTCTCTTTGCTGTAAGACAACGCAACTTTGTAGTCACAATTTTAACTTTGATTTACTGTTGTATAGCCTGGAAAAGAAAAAAAGAAGGAAAATTATAACAACAATGTACTTTGATTTTGTTTTTAAATATAAAGATTTAAGGTCTCACATTTTGTGTAGTTGATGTTTTTTACAAGTCTGAGAACTTCCCGCGAAGCAGATTAACGTTAAACGCATAATATTTACTCTTTTAAAAGGTTTTATCGATCTTTTACCTCGGTTATCTATATTACCATCGTAAATTGTTTTAATCAAGCCATCTATATATAAGCGCTAGTAGTTAAACAAAAGAAATTTTTAAAAATTTAAGATTCGAAACCCAACAACAAAAATGTATCCTTTTTCTTTTTTCGGAAAGTTTTGCTTGCTGAACAGTAAAAGTGCGAATATCTTAATTAAACCAAATTTTAAATATCTATAACTTTTTATTTATTTTTTTTATTAACAACTAATAAAAAGATAAAAACACATTAACAACTTTATTTTTGACGTTTTGACCCCGGCTCCATCTAAGTAATAGCGCACTCTAAATTTTTATCACACATTTATTTATAGTTTGGTTTCCTTATATGACGTAGAAAATTAAACATTGTTTAATCCAATGAAATAAATTGTAGCATCAACCTCTACCAATCAAGGCAGGACTTCATTGTTTAATCCAATGAAATAAATTATATCACCAATCTCTTCCAATCTTTGCAGGATTACATTTCTTAATCCAATGAAATAAATTGTAGCATCAACCTCTACCAATCATGGCAGGACTACAATGTTCAATGAGTGATGTGTAGCATCAATCTCAAGGAGTGATGTGTAGCATGAAATGTGAATTTGCTTAATACATACGATACAATAAATTTCAATCACTGATATAGATTTCATAATATCAATGGTATTAAGATGTGGGAAAATATTTCTTTAAAAAGTTAAGTTAAAAAAAAATTGTGTTTTTTTTGTTGTTGTTGTTGTTTTTTTTAAAACAAACCAAAAAAGCGCCAAATTGAAACTCTTAGGTATCTATATATCATACAGCATCTATTACATAAATTAAAAAAACAGAAAAATCGATTTTCGTTTTTATCGGGTCGTAGAGTCTTCATTTTCATAACATTTTTATTCTTTTCCAGCTGTAATTAACATTAGCCCTTATTATCATCAAGATTACAAGACAGTTTTTTTAAAAGTATAACTTATATACGTGGTATAATTACTTCACAAACTATACAAAAGTCACTGAACCTTGCCTGTTAATAAAGTAATGACATGGCTTCCAATAACGACACGTGTGTAACAGATCTGCACACACCGGAAAATGTCACAGTTATCCCTGTGTGCTAAAAATAATGTAAGTGGCTTTTAAAGTCTTTGCAAAGAAACAAACCACTTATCTGACTCTTTTCTTTTCTTTTTTTTCCGTAAGACGTGATCTTAAATCAAATTTGTATTAACTTTGAAGATGGTTTTCCTGCACGGTGCTTCTCTTGTTTCTTTGTACCTCTTGCAATTCTTTTACAGGTCATATTTATATATTTAATTGCTCTTTCGCAACTAAAGATCTAATTTCCTGTCAGTCTGTTACGCAAATTGTTTACTTTCAAATTACTGTCTGTCTTATGTTGGCTCCAAACTTTGATATTGTCGGTTTATCTTATCAAATTATGTATGTAATAGCTATTTACTTACTTTTTTCATCATGATCACAGTCTCTCTCCTCTCTCTTTCTCTCTCTCTCTCCTCTCTCTATCTCTCTCTCTCTCTTTCTCTCTCTCTTTCTCTCTCTCTCTTTCTTTCTTTTTCTCTCTATGTCTCTGTCTATTTCTGTGCTTGTGTTTTTCCTATCTCCCTATCTCCATCTCTCGCACCCATTCACATTGAGCATTTTCCCCATTAATGCCAATTTAATCTTGATAGCTTTCATCTATTTGTGCCCAACGTCCAAGTGTCGTTGCCAACAAAGCAGCTATCGCTCCTCATGCGTCCACCTTTGTAATTCAACCCTTGTTCGACTCTGTCCATTCATGTCCTTTATAGTTTGGTGAGTGAACGATGTCCCAGATGTCCCGGCATTATTTTAATCCAAGCTTGATTTTTAAACATAATTATTCCTTTTAGCCATACAAAACATTCTTAGCTTATAAATAATAGTTGCAAGACTGAAATGTATCATCATTTCAACATATTTTCATCATTTCATTTTTATGAGGACATTGTAACACATCATTTCATTCACTGCGTGTTCGACCCTCAAGCATACTAAAATGAATTATTTGTAATACATTTTCAGACACTTATTCGGCGATCAATCATTTTCAATACAAGAAAAGCATTTTGTCAAGAGCTAATCGAAAACTTCAGCTTTTCAAATGTTTATGTCATGTTTGTTGTTAAAGATAGCACTTCGCAAACCCCCACCCACCCAACTCCACTTTTTGTTGTCTTTTGACACATGTTCAGTAAACTAGATGTAACTTTAAAAAAAAAACAATATTCAAGAATTCTAGTATACGCTACCGAAACAAGAATAAATAATCTTCAAAAGGCGCCGGAGAAACGAGGCACAGACTCGATTCCACGATATCCGAATGTAGTACATCATACAGCGATACTCTCCTAGACCGGAAGCGACATCGCTCGGTCCGACGTTCGGATCCGAACGCAATTCTCTCAATCCAGTCGGGGCATTTCCCATCATGCCCGACTCGGCACGTGACAAGCCTACTTTGCACGCTGGGAATTAATAAAGCATTGTGGGAGATCAACGCAGTGGGAGGTGGGGGCAGAGGTGGGGTGAGGGCGTTACCGGCATGTCCGAGCATAGGCTAACATAGGGTAACATGGGGTAACATAGAGTAACATTGGGTAACATCAATCTCCACCAGGTCAAAGTTGGACTCACTCTTAAAGCCAGCAGCATAATATTAGTGGCAAATGTTTGTTTGATTTTATTTATTTTATTTAAATAAAAAAACAAAAAACTTTTTGGTCTGTATGTTTTAGTGTGTGTAAGTGTTAGTTTGTCTGCGTGTGTCTTAAAGCCAAATGGTTAACTCTAGCGCATTTCTAATCAGCTTGAGAAAATTTATTTAATCTATATTGCATTTTAAATATTAAAATGTTTAAGTAAACGCTTTTTTTTTTCATTTTCTTTTTTTTTAAATAATTTGGAAAAATTATTCTATCCTACATTTGTATTACTATGTCAGCCGTTGTATAAAAGACCGATTTAAAATTGTGTAAAAAGAAAGAAGACCTTATACATTGTGCACTTTTTCTAAGATCTCCAGGCTAACAGTTGAAAAACCAAAGCTTTTTATAGAATATACTATTTTCCCGTTTGATATGTATATATTGTTAATCAAAGTCTCTTTGGTCTATTATTTCGGTTCAAAGGTCATATATGTAATACATAAAACACTTTGACATTGATTCGAACGCGCTTTAATGTCAAACTTGTTTAAAATAACCATAAAACCTAAATGATTATTACCTGGGTATTGTTAACTTGCCGGAATTTTACTTGGCTAATTGTAAACAATGTTATTTTTATTTCACTTTCAACTCGTCTTCGGTGAATACAACCGTTCTCCTTATTGATAGCATCTGTTTCACAGAAAACATTTTGAGAAATGGAGATATCCAATCCCTCGTGGATAGTTTCTGGCCTAAGTTGTCATCAGCTGTCACCCGTGATGACATCAGATGTCATGTAATTTGAAACCATGTCAATCACTTTCTTTTTCTCTTGACTTCTTGCTTTGCTTAAACTATCATGTTTTCCGTTTGATTTCTTTCTGTTTCTCCGTCTTCTCCTATCACTTCTCTCTCTCTCTCTGTCTCTCTCTTTCGCTCTCTCTCTCTCTCTCTCTCTCTCACACACACACACACACAAACTCTTCCATTATCAACCTTCTCATTTGGATGGTTAATTGTTTATTTGTTTCATTTCAAAACTGAACAAACTTCTGTCTTTCTTTCGTTAATCTATCTTTTTTGTTAATTTTTTTAAAAAGTTTTATTTATCTTTCAATTGCTTCTCTCTTTAATTTGCTCCTTTGTTCTTTTTGCTCTTACTTGTAGATTTAATTATTAATTTTAATTTTATTATAAAGTTCTATTTTTTTTTAATTAAATGTTTGTGACGTCTGCTTGGCACTTCTCTCTTCTCTGAAATATATTGCCTTGTATTTCTTCTCGCGCAACATAAAATATTCATAATTTGTAATTACAGTTGTGTAAGATGCTTTAAATTCATGATGTTTTAAATTGCCTATTTAATGTTTAGGAAAACAGAGCTAACATAGTGTCATTGTCTTCTTTTAAAAGTACAATTTCGTATACACTCTACGATCTTTACCGTCTAAGATTTATGCAGCTTAGTATCTCGAGCTAACAAGTAAGAAAATTACTCACCACCTCATAAACACATAGATCTAACCTCAGTCGCATCCATATTTATTTTCCGCCATAAAATTTGTTCATTATCTCGCAAAGTGGAAAGCATGATTAACAGCGTGTAATATATTTTATGATACAAGCTATTAACCCTAATCGGTGAATTCACGCCCTTGGTTTAAACCTAGAACAGAATTATGCGCCCCTGGGCGTGTAGTTTTGGATGATGAAATGGTGAACTTATTGTTCCGGCTGGCTTCTTGCTTATCGTTGCCTTGTAAAAAAAAAAAATTATTAAAAAAAATATCGGAATGGGCTCTAAAAAAACAGAACAAATAACTAGTCTGTAATAATATTAAACCAATTGCCATTTATTAATTCGGAAAATGTCATATTTTATTTTGTAAACATACTTTTTTTCTACAGATTTCTTTCAACGTTTTTAAAAGAAAAAGGTATAATGCGTCTGCATAATTTTTAGCAAAAATATATTGTAATAAAAAATAAAACTAAAGTAGAATGAACTACTTTCATCTCTATAGAATAAGTCCTAACTTATTATCTGAGTATTAGATTAACATCTTAAAGAAATCAGTTTTTTTTAAAAACGATTTTTTTTCTACAGAAAGATATCTAAAATGAAATTCCATGACAATAATATTCTTTCATTGTTTATTATGACTTCAATCTGGTACAAAGTTCCAACAGTGGACACATCATTGGGAGTAGATCACTGTACAGACATATACAATAGAATGGTTTTATCTGTGACTTGATATTATTCCCAGCGGCGGTGTATAAGAGAAATTGGAGCATTGTTGGTTATTTTACTAATGTGCACGGATAGTCGGTGTATAACAGAAGTTGGGGCATTGTTGGTTATTTTACTAATGTGCACGGATAGTCGGTGTATATTGTTGGTTATTTTACCAATGTGCACGGATAGTCGGTGTATAACATAAGTTGGGGCATTGTTGGTTATTTTACTAATGAGTTCGGATAGTCGGTGTATAACATAAGTTGGGGCATTGTTGGTTATTTTACTAATGAGTTCGGATAGTCGGTGTATAACATATGTTGGGGCATTGTTGGTTATTTTACAAATGAGTTCGGATAGTCGGTGTATATCAAAAGGTAAGGCATTGATTGTTATTTTACTAATGTGCAAGGATAGCCGGTGTATAACAGAAGTTGGGGCATTGTTGGTTATTTTTCTAATGTGCACGGATAGTCGGTGTGTAACAAAAGGGTTGTTTTATAAATGAAAGGACGAGGTGAGTTGTAATCAATTTTCATACACTTACCTCCATTCAAGGTGTGTTGGTAAAAGACTCCGTGGCCAAGACTCCGCCTGTTGTCTGACTCTCTATTGTGGGAAGAATGTTAGCATTAAATAAATGTTGTTCTTTCTCTTACTTTCTATTCATTGTTTAAAGTGTGTTTGTTTGTTGGTCGTTTTTCTTTTCTCGTATGGCTTATTTCATCTGTTCATGAAAATTACAAAATAAGCGACATGAAGTCTTGCGTTAGGATTTTCGAGACACGTTTTATTCAATGTCAAACCGACACTGTGCAATGATGGGGGGAGAAAGAGAGAGAGAGAGTAGTGGATATTGGCCTTAACTGTGCTAGAGTGTGTGGGTGAAAGAAGGGTGGTGATGTCTGGTGAGTGTATTTAAACTGACAGTTAAGGAAAACTCTTCTTTGTGGCGTCATGGCAAGATATTTCTTCACGGCAGCTTGAAAATATCTTTGAATAGTTTTTGTAATCAGCCAGGAGTTTTATAACTAAAGATTGCACACACATAAATAAGTCGACTTTACGAAGTTTTCAGGCTTGGAAGAGATTATTATTTGAAACAAAGAGCTTGTCTGTGCCGCTATGGGTGATATTTCACCTCAACTACTGTCATCTCTATAGAAGCCAATTCTACATGAACTGAGTAGTATTTGGATTGGTAAGCCATAAATGCGTTGCGTCGGTTACTATAAGTAGAATGCATACCAACTCTTACTCAGCTGAATTTTAAAAAAATCAATTTTCTAAATTGTAAAATTTTAAATATTAAGTAAGTCTTGTATTTTCAAATTAAATGAATATTATTATTTATTAATAACTATATATCTAAAAAGAACAAAATTCAACATATAAAATACAAATAAAATGCTGAAGTCCATTCCGAAAAAATGTTAACAAATGATGAAGTTTTCAGTTCATCTTTTTCCAGAAAAAAATACCATTTAAAGTTGTTTTAATTATTATAATTTTAAAACATGCAAGCAGCATTAGGCAATAATAAACATATCAGCATACAACAAAATTTTTCCTCAGACTTCACTGGGTTTTTTTTCAACTGTAAAAGTTCCACCATAATTATAGAACTGTGATAGCGAACCAATGACACGAGTGCCACAGAAGACACGCAGAGCCTCGACAACCGGTACACAACTACAATATTAATTCCTTAATCAAACCACTGTGCTGGCACTTTGTGTTGGTACTTGGCAATAAAAAATAAGGTTTTAATTCAACTTTTAGCAGGCGGCCCCAAAAGTTTTGCCATCACTTTTCTAGGGGATATCAGTTAGTCCACTCTGTTATTAAAATTTTCATTTTTTCTTTGCGCATTTAGCTGTGGATGTTTATTTTTAAACTGAATATCTGCTTCTCTTCCTCAGATAAGTTTAGGAGTATGATGGGATGCTTTAAATTGTTGACCAAAATGTTATCTTTATATATTAAATTTTTAAAATAATTTTATAATTTTTAAAATAATTTTATTAATATTAATTTGGATAGTTTATTTAACTTTATCAGTCGTCTCCTAAAAATATTATTTATATATAATGCTAGAATTTGTTGTTTTTTGTTTCTCTAATGTAAAGACATCATTTTGCTTCTCAATTTCTTTTTGCTACAAAAATAATTTTTGTTTATTCATTTTTTAAAATGCGGTTCTCGCCTGAGAGTAAAAATAGTTAACGAAAACTAGATGGTATGTAACATGCAGCGAGTCGAAATTCGCGACTGTGAAATGCCAGTTACAGAATTCTGTTTGGGAGCATAAATCTGAGTTAATAATGTTACAGAAAGTAAAAAACGAAATTGAGCTATAAAAGCTAACTAAGACATTTCCCCAGTTTTTTTTTTAAAACAACTACAGCTGACTCATCAGCTAATTAGTGCAATGTTGAAGCTGTACTTCAAAAACAGCTTGCAGGAACATTCTACCACACTTTCTTTTCAAAATAATTTAACGCGGTTAAGGAGAGACGAAAATTAACAAAATTACCTCTGCAGAACCAAAGTGATCCATCTCCCGCTGATTTACGATGACTCTCAAAGTCGTTTTGGCGCACGACGAAAAGAAATGCGGGCATAAAACGCTCCGCTGGCGTAACTAATCGTGTTAGCTGGTTTACACGCTGCAGGGGCGTGCCCAGCCAGTGTGGGGGATAGGGGCGTTGGGGGGCGTCTCGCTGGCGTCACGTGCGGCTTCCTTCCTGGTCAGAATGATGTTGATGACACTGGTCAGGTTGAGAGATGTCGGCCTGGCACACGGGGTTCTACAGCTGGAGGTAGGGTTTCAATGCTGATTACATCTGTCCGCAAACACACGATATCTGTCTCGTTGGAGATCTTGTTTTTTTTCCTTCTTTTATTTACGTCCCTTATTATCTTTTTTTTCCTTTTTTATTTGTAAAAAATAAAAAAATTTGAATTTCAGAGGTATTATACAGTGTAGCCAGAAATTAGAAAAGTTGTTACACACACACACACACACACACACATACACACACACACNTATATATATATATATATATATCCATTAAAACTAATCAGACAATAAACACTGACATTCATCATTCCAAGGCTGATAACAGTAACAAACAAACAAAGAATAAATTTTTTTAAAGACTTAAAAAGTGAAACCAAAGAAACTTCAACGTGGGAATAAAATATTAGCGTGTTTTGTAAACAAAATTTTGACCACAAATTCTTTTCTTCTTAAAAGCCAAAGCTTTAAAAAGTCTACCACTCAAATATTTAAATCAGCACAAAGCACCTCATCAACTGATAGTTCACTGAGTTCACAAAAAACGCGCTTCTCATTGATAGTTTTTTTTGTTGTTGTTTTTCCTGTTTAAAATCTGAAGGATTATCTAAAAAGCCATCTACGCATGATATTAAAGTAGTTCAGACTAAAGTTTCATTTCTTCTTGTGGATCAGTGGCAAAGATGTCTGTCGTGCCATCCGCTAAGGAACAAACTTTAGCAAATGGCCGAAAAAGAAAATAACTGCTGCCAATACATAAAGAAAGGGCATCCCTTCCCTTCCCCACTACAAGCCACTGGTACTAATAGGCGCCTTAAGAGGTGACGAGTGACTCCACACTACAGGGTCTTAGGTTTAGGTTATTATTTACGGTTTAAGCATACTCTTACATTTGCTCGACACTCATTTACGCCCCTAGGCATAACACCCGTGTACTGCCCTAGTCCACTTATTGCCCAATGAAGTCAAAGGTCAACTTCCAACTTTTTTTTCCATATATCTAACTACCAAGTACTATTTCACAGTTACTTCATGGAACTCTGTATTCAAGTGACAAAATTTGGTTCAAATACACCAAAATAAATGTACATAGCAATCTTTAACTATACAAACATTGTTATCCACTCGTTTAAACCGCAAGTTTATAACATCAGTAATAAACTCTTGCCAATACAAAAAAAAATATCAACTAATTTGCCTTTGATTCTCTAACAATTCCATTTAGCTGAAATATTATTTTCTAACATATCATCTCAGGTTTTCAGGGCAGCTTTAATTTGGCTGACCAACCGACAACTGATAAACGTTCTTTCAATAATAGCTCGTTTTGACATTAACGTTTTACTTAATGTGTTAACTTTAAAAAATGCAAACTTAAAATGCTCAGTGAAATTTTATTTGAAAAATTAAAAATTGACATTATGTACCCTCGGACACGCCTCTGCCGGAGATAACCTGCACCCGCTGAAATTCCTCCCCTGTAAGGCAGACACTCTTCCAGCCACATAACGGACTTATTCCGTTCTCATTACACCTGAGTCTCCGGATACAATCCAGGTGCCAGCGACGGTTGGTGGTGGGGGGCGAGGGGGCGGCTGTGTGTTTACTAATTACCTTCTTTCTTGTTTACCGGAACTGTGAGAATAGGGGCGGGAGGGGGAGGAAGGGTGCGCGTCTAAGAAATAGTGTGTAAGTAGAGATTAAGACAGCGGAAATATAAATGAGATGGATTGAGGGATAGATAAAACAAAAAAGAGAGAAACTTTAGAAAAAGAAATAGATGGTGTTTAGAGTGGTCTCAAAAATGAGTTTAAGTGTTTGGGGATGTGCACAAGTTACGCTTGGCTGGTCTTGTTCCTAACTGAGGTTTTTATTCCTTTTTTTTTAATTAAGCTAATGCAAGTAAAATAACTACTTGTTACAAGTCAGAATTAAGAGTGAAAATCCATTTACTTTAAACACTAGATTAGCAAGTCCAGGTTATTGTCAGAGACTACAGCTAGAGATACATCCTGTATGTAATGTTCTTGTGTTCGTCTAGTCATGTTTGTAATGTTCTTGTGTTCGTCTAGTCATGTATGTAATGTTCTTGTGTTCGTCTAGTCATGTATGTAATGTTCTTGTGTTCGTCTAGTCATGTATGTAATGTTCTTGTGTTCGTCTAGTCATGTATGTAATGTTCTTGTGTTCGTCTAGTCATGTATGTAATGTTCTTGTGTTCGTCTAGTCATGTATGTAANAGAAATAGTGTGTAAGTAGAGATTAAGACAGCGGAAATATAAATGAGATGGATTGAGGGATAGATAAAACAAAAAAGAGAGAAACTTTAGAAAAAGAAATAGATGGTGTTTAGAGTGGTCTCAAAAATGAGTTTAAGTGTTTGGGGATGTGCACAAGTTACGCTTGGCTGGTCTTGTTCCTAACTGAGGTTTTTATTCCTTTTTTTTTAATTAAGCTAATGCAAGTAAAATAACTACTTGTTACAAGTCAGAATTAAGAGTGAAAATCCATTTACTTTAAACACTAGATTAGCAAGTCCAGGTTATTGTCAGAGACTACAGCTAGAGATACATCCTGTATGTAATGTTCTTGTGTTCGTCTAGTCATTTATGTAATGTTCTTGTGTTCGTCTAGTCATGTATGTAATGTTCTTGTGTTCGTCTAGTCCTGTATGTAATGTTCTTGTGTTCGTCTAGTCATGTATGTAATGTTCTTGTGTTCGTCTAATCCTGTATGTAATGTTCTTGTGTTCGTCTAGTCATGTATGTAAAGTTCTTGTGTTCGTCTAGTTCATTCTAACATTTGTTTTCCATAATATTCATATTTTTGCATTAAGAACTCAATTTATATTGTTTAAAAAAAACATTAACTTAACGACCACCATCACACCTCGTCGCGACTAGTTACACTTTAAAGTCATTGAAATGAATCGGAAAATCGATTCACTTCAACCGTGCAATCAATCCAAGTTAGTGGCAGAGTTTACAGCTGGAGTTAAAGCCCATAATTAATTATTTTGTACTCTTTTTATTTTAGTATATTTTCTTTTTATTTTCATTAATTTTTCTGCAATATGAAATCAATTTATATTGGTAAAAAAACAACTTACCACCACGATCATAACTTGTCTTAGTAATTTACATCATATGACTTTGTTGTGATTTGTTATTTAATAAAATAAATTATGCTCTACCCTTTATACGGTCTTTGAATCTTTAGGGTTTTTAAATAGAGGTGTGAATAAAATCGTTAAACTAGGTCTGAGAGGCAGTGAGCAGATAAGATTATCTTCCTGACCAATATAATTGCCTTTTAACCTTCAGATGTATTGCCTGGTGTCAAATAAAATGTTACATCTCTCTCTCTCTCTTACTCTCTCTCTCTTTCTCTCTGTCTATTACTCTCTATCTCTCTATTTCTATCCCTCTAACGCTCTCTATCTCTCTATTTCATCTCTCTAACGCTCTACATCCATTTCTTTCTCTCTATCTCTATCGCTATCTTTGTCGATCTCTCTCTTTCTCTATATATATATATATCCGTTGTCTGCGGTCAATCTAAATTCTATAGCGCTCCGTTTAATAAGGTCAACTCATTGCGCTCTATTCTTTAGACTTCTGTAATAAAATATCTGGTAAACAAACATAGGAAAACTCTCTTTTAATTCCATTCCTCAACGCTCATATGTATATAGTAACACACAATAAAATTATATAAAAGAACAAGTGGCGTAGCTATGGTTACCAGCAGTAGTGCTTAACGCTTTTACCAACCACTTTCTTCCAGCTCTTCACCAAAACGTGTATTAATGTTATACTTAATGTTCAATGAAGCCATAAAATAACAGCACGTAAGTAAAACTGACGTAAAAAGTTTGTCCCCCCCCCCAAACCCTCTTTTTACGCCACTAATAGTAGTGCAGTCCACACGAGTAACGAGATATTTACGTTACAATAGTAACCAGGACAACAGAACTTAAGTTCGTCAATCTGAACACAGTGACTACCTCCCTTCTCAAGTCTCTACTTGACTTAAAAGTTTTCATAATCCCGACCTCAAACACCACATAGTAAAGATTCATGTGTAGACTACCACAGCCAAATCTGTAACCTCACAGCTCGCCTTGACAACAACTTCCCTCAGGATTAGGGACTCTCATATCTTTACCCGAGAGACAGGCCTAGTTGTAAAGCCTTGTTGCAGACTCATGAGCAATGAGAAAAAACTTTAAGCGGGGCGCAAAACTTTCGACATATTTTTCCATTCAACGCCACACTCACACTGCTAGCATCTGGTACAAGTTCCAGGTGTCAACATAAATGTGCCAAAAATCTGCACCAAATTTCTCACCGAGCGTCGTGCAGCATATTGTGAAGTGTGAAATCCACGCACTCTTCTTGAACGTTGAGACGTCAACAAGAAATCGTAGACTTGATTGAAACTGTGTTGTTTCAGTCGACGCTCAGTGGATTAATGAAAAGGCATTTTGCTAGAATAGGCATAGAATAGAAAATATCTATGTAAATAACTCATTTGCTTTCTTCATTCTTTCTTTTTTGGTTTTTCTTTCTCTCTTAACCTTTCCTTCCCCCTCTCTCTCTTTCTCTCTCTATCTCTCTCCCCTCTCGACTCTTCTTTTCCTTACAATCTTTCACACAATTCTTTACAAGATTTAGGAAGATTGAAGCTCAAGATAAAACTTTTCAAGCCTTCACTGCGTTTGCGTAAGATTTAAAATAGCATACGTCATGCCCATCAAACGATTAGTTTTATAAAAGTAGTGAAGAAAACCATCCTTCAATGGAACCTATGTTATTCAATCCAATTTCCCATTGATCTCGCATTAGGCCGAAAATTTTCTGCTATTCGTGTTAACGGCCCAATTTCATAATTGCAACAGCTCTAATCCGCTGGTTACTCTTCGAAAGTCATGATTTGCACTTAAAACCACTAAAACGGCTACCGAGATTTCCCAAGATTTCCCAAGTAGAAATTTATGAACCTTTTCATCACTTGTTCCCCTCGTTTCACTGCCTGCTAACGAGGCTCGGCCGCGGCAAGCTATAAACGTCAACTGAGACGTGGAGTTTTATAAGGCGGTTGGACCAGTTGTGCCTTCAGGTTTTCAAATTTGCTATGGCTGTTTGAGAATTCGAAGCGTGTATCTTTTCCCCACCCCCTTACACCCCCCCCCACCTTACATCACCCCAAATAAGATGGCACTTTAAACGACGTGGGTTTGGGTTTTTGAAACTCTGCAGAGTTCTGTAACGGAATGATTTTTTTCCAGGAGTGAACCGAGAAGGGGGAAAAGGGGGAGGGGGCAGATACAACCTGGCACGTGTTCATGGTGTTTCAATTTTTGTTAACAATTCAAAATGTTATCCAACTATTCAGTAAAGTAATATGAGAAAAGTCGTCACGCTCTCCTACGTGAAACCACTGTGTTGGAATGTTTTTTCAAATTTTTATTTTAAACATTCTTTTTAAAAAATCGCTGCAGACGGAGATGTAAAAAATGTTTAATACAACAACATCCTGACAAGGGGCAAGGGTAGTTCCTATGCCATCCCCCACAACTCCCCTTTCCACTTAAGCGTCCAATTCCAATAAACTCCTATTCCGCTACTGGGCACAGGAAGCATAGTATTGTTTGCCTTAATGGAAGTGGCTCATTCAAGAATCCTGACAAAACTATATCGTAAAACGTTGAGTCTGATTGGATATTTTAAGTCTCCAAGTCTACGGTTTAAGAGTCCCTTACTGGATATTTTAAGTCTCCAAGTCTACGGTTTAAGAGTCCCTCACTGGGTATTTTAAGTCTCCAAGTCTACGGTTTAAGAGTCCCTTACTGGACATTTAAGTCTCCAAGTCTACGGTTTAAGAGTCCCTAACTGAACATTTATTGTTTTGCTTTTTTTTTCAGGCACACTCAGACACTATTTTTAACATATAGTTCTTACGAGCCTGTTTGCAGCCCACCCCATTTAAAAAGTATTGCCTCACATGCTTGACTTATAATATCACATTAGAAGACTTGCGCGTTTAATATTTTCCGCGCTAATTCAGTATTCCTAAATATTTACTCGGTACTACTAAACGCATAAGTCTGTACTCCTAACACTAACTCTGTATTCCTAAACACTAACTTTGTACTCTGAGCATTCATTGTCTCAATAATAATAGCATGACCTTAAAGCATAATTCACAACTTGAATTCCTTACATTTAACGCATGCTAATGCTTGGTGTAACGAGAAATTACACATTCCGCCACCACCCCAGCCAACCCATGCACAAACACGTAACACCATCAAACATCACCAACACTCAGTTTTACCATTACAAGTTCTCCGGTGATCCGACCACCAAGAGTCCATCGTGTGTATCGATTTTTGCCTGTCGATTTCCCGGACATCAATCTACGGCTCCGGTATTGACCTGTTGTTGCAGGTGGCGGGACAGCTGACCCATGACTCCCATGGCTTGCGGGGCCCGTCAAAACAGATGCCCTGTGGTGCCGGGCAGCAAAGGTGCCCCACCCCTGGAGCCTGGGAGTTGAGCCACAAACATGTGCATAACCAGGTGGCTTACCCCGGGATGCCCGGTACGATGTACAGTCTAGGGCAGGGCTGGCGAAACTATGACACGCGTGTCAAAGTCAGCACGCAGAGCCTCACCCACCAGCACGCGACTAAGACATTGGTTTCTTCAATGAAACTAGCTAAGCCAAGCCCCCATTTGGGGATGGGGGGTGTTCATTGGAGTCTTGGCACTGTGCTATAAATAACTTATAAATAAGTGGTTTTAAGTTGAATTTTGGGCACGCAGTCCCAAGAAGGTTCGCCATCACTGGTCTAGAGGGCCTGACAACACTGCTTACGTGACTCCCTTGGATTACAGGGGAAATGTTTACAATTCTTAAATCAACAAAACTACAAAAGTTTCGTAGCTGCTGAAATGAAGTTAAAAATTATGTAAAAGTATAATTAAATTCCTTTTTTTGAGAAATATTTCACACTCAAACTCAAAAAGCATATGTGATATTTATGGAACTTAGATTGTCTAATTGTCTTTTTCTTTCATTTTTAATATATTTAACTAGACATTAATCAACCTAAAATATTTCATCTATAAATTACTTCATTTATTTACATGTTTTTTTTTCTTCAAAATATGCATGCGAATGTTACTTGAATTTTAAATTTATTTTTTAAAATATTAACTTATTCAACTTTATATTACGATTTATCAATACATTTAATCATCGGCATTGATTCAACTCATACACGCTTAGATACAATGTTTTCTAGACTCCACTGCCTTACATTGACCGTACACCACCCTCCCTCCCCCATCACAACAAATCCTTCCTTGAACATAACACACCCCTACTTGGCCCACACCTCATCAGCCAAGACGCTGGTCAGTGCGGCGATCTCATGGGGATTCCCCCTTATTAGGCCGAAAAGACGTGACGAAAATTTATGGTGCTCTCCGGCAATATCCGTTTAATACTGTTTGATGTGGTCACCGACAGAGGCGTCGTCAGTGAAAAGTGAAGGTGGATCACCGTAGATCACCTACAGTCTTTGAGAAATAAAGTTTTTTAACGAAATAAACAGAGCAGGGAATAACTGGCCAGGATGATTTCATCTTGAAATCTTAGCACGGCGAGAAATTTAAATTATTAATATGACACGGCTTAAAGCTGCTCTATTTGAGATTTAGTCGATAACAAGAAATTAAGGCA
The DNA here is from genome assembly GCA_002072015.1 of Radix auricularia. NCBI lineage: Eukaryota > Metazoa > Mollusca > Gastropoda > Lymnaeidae > Radix > Radix auricularia. The sequence continues at coordinate 350,099 of MUZC01000241.1, forward strand.
TGGAGTTGTAATCAAAAGTTTCAGAAAAGAATATACTTTATTTTTCTTATGTGGATGTCATCAAACACCCAATTAGTACTCAGAAAGTAAACAAAGCTAGACACCCTGTTTTAAATTTCTTATTTCCTACACGTTTTGTTTGGGTGTTTTGTTCAATAATTATATTTTTTAAACATAATAATTTTATTTTTTAAATTTTAAAAGAAAATTTACAGTAATTAAAGCACGCCATCTGTAACAGGAAGTTGTGCAGACTTACTTTCTCTTCTTCTTTGAGAATCAAAAATTTAAAATTAAAATTTCTGTAAACTTAAGTTTCACCTTTTCTTATAGTTTGTTACCTTTGCTTAAACCAGATTAGATTTTCTTTCATTGTGTCGACGTCAGATAACGCGATTGGCATTCACTTTACATTTACAGAATAAATCCTTGTGTAAATTTCTAAATGACCAATATATGAGCGACTTTGTGAAAGATTGGAAATCACGATAGGAATTTAAAGGGCTTTCATTCTGTGGTGAAAAGAAGCTTTCTAGTTTGACCAACTTACATATTCATTCGTTTTAAACCTTTGACTTTGAAAAAGATATAATCTATTTTTAACCACAAAAACCCTTACAGTCAAAGTCGAAGCACACGCACAAAAAACATTCACTAATTATTAATCAGATATTTTTAGTCACGTTTCGAGTAGTCTAATCCTGTTTAATCAAAGCAGTCCTACCCTGAGCTTGGGAGGACTTGCTACGTCACTCATAGTCCCGTCTTTAAATTTTAGGCACGATTCACCCACATTCCGACCACACCCTCTCCTCTTCCCCCTTACCCTGCTAACCATCCCTCGCTTCTACGCCAGGCCCCTGTTCCGACTCTGGAATATCTTCCACCTTAAGTCTGGTAAGCTCCCTTGGTGTCATTTGACAGGAATGTCCAGGCTGAGCGGCTGGCCGTGTGTTCGTCTGTCTGTCCCTTGATTTCTAAGGAGCATGGCGTAATATGGGTACTCTTAGCCCGGATCTGGCTGAGCCACATACAAACTTGTGGACAACATCGAACGAGTTCAGACACCGGCGATCTTCAACATCTTTATCACTCGGCGACACGCAGATAGACCTTTCTATAAACCAGATTTATGGAATCGTGTTCGCCTGTCTTCGGGATTCAAAGATCAAGTTAAAAAGTGGGTGTGTTTGGGTGGGGTGGGGAGTTGGCAAGATGGGGAATGACGACCACCAGATAATGTTGTATTGAGGATATAAATGAAAACGAGACATGAGAAGACATGAGAAAAAACAAACAAATACAATTTGAACTAGTCAGAGAGACACGATGTCTGAAAGGGGAATTGACTGTTGGTGAGGGGAGAAAAGACATGACGAGTTTCGGCAAGATGTCTTATTCAGCGAACAATTCAATAATAAACAAAACAAAATATGTTTATTAATAGAGTGATGATTTTTTTCAATCTAATTAATTTCAATGTCGCTAAATTTTCAGAGTTCAGGAAGTGTCGTCAAAAAACAAAATTAGAGAAAACGAAATTTAATTGTAAAAACGGAAGTACTAAACCAAAGCACTTATTTCCTGTAAGTCAGTGGTGTGTGAAGTAAATGTCATGGATTTTTTTATTACTGTTAGGCTAATTATCGAAACTGAAAATTAAATATCATAATGATTTTTACAAAATAAAAGTAATTTTTCCTATTTTTTTAAATTGCAACATTTCTTAGTTTCGAATAGGTAAACCCAAAAATTTAATTTAGATTTGTGAAAATGCCTTATCTGAAGAGTTTTGTTATATAACTCGCTATGGTGATTTCGTTAAGCCGGCACACTGCTAAAAACAAAATCTGTGGCTCAACTCTGCTTTTTAATAACCAACACAGTGCTATAATGACGTCTAAAAAACAAAAATCGCCCAAGGTTCGTTCACTCTACCCAGTAGTGTTCTCGTGTCTTCAGTCCCTTGTTAAGTCTACCCGTGGTTTGACCGGCTTACAACATTCAAGTTGTTTATGTCATGTTTTTTCACTTTTTCTTTCCCCCAGAAATAATTTCGGTGCGCAAATTATTTCTCAATAACCTGTCACAATGAGGATATTCCCGATCGTTACCCAGCAAACATCTCGACCGCACCGTGTCCTGAACGCGAATCCCCCCGCACACGTGTAATGCCTTCACAATATCTATTATTTGCTGGCTAGCAGTTTAGCAGTCATCTGTCGCTTGTAATAAAATCTGACCGACAGAAACTATTACCCTGATTTGCGAGTAAAATCAGCTTGGCGCTCATCAATAATTCAACGGCCGGTCGCCGTTATCTGGGGTCTGCTGGATTTTCTGAGGAGTTTCTGGCGGGGCGGGGGGGGGGGCGAAGTTTGTGGAGAGATTCGGCTGAAAGAAAGCTGGGAGGACGAAGAGAGAGGGATAGGAGTATAAGAGATAAGATTGGTGGAGGTTTGAAGAATGTTATTTTCCGGAGAAAGAAGAAAGAATTAAGTCAAGTACAGTTTGATAAATATGTGTTTTACACGTGTATGCTTTATCATTTAAATTTATTTTGGTCATTTCTTTTAGTTCCATTCTAATTAATATTGATACCTCCTTTATTTTAAGGTTATATCATTTAGTTATAGCTTTTCTTGGTGAGTGTTTTCTTAATTGCATACAATGTTTATAAACGTTAGTTAATGATTCTGTCTCTGAGTACGTTGCAATCGATCCTATGTCTTTATATTTTTATACCGTAAAACATGCCAGAAATTGTTTTCTTCTTCTTTGCTTTATTCCAGAAATGGTTCTTTTATTTGGACTGTATGTAAAAAGCTGCTTTAGTCACATGGGCATATTCGGCATAAACATAAATAAGTCTAAATTTCTTTTCAAAAACATGTTCTAGTTTATTCTTTTTTACATCATTTGTAAAGTTATAGCGCTACGGTTGCTTATTCATCCTCATTACATTGAATGTTTACATTTATGATGATTACGTACTTAACATTATTTCTTTTAGTTTATTGGCTATATTCCTTTTTTTTTGCTTGTGCTGTTGCTGTTTTAACGTAAATAATTTAGCCAGTCACTTCTCTTCCACAATCAATATCTAAATTAAATGTATGCTTTATCTGAGACACACGGACATTGTTCGTTTAGCGTCCCCGTCGTCAATTTTACACAGTTTGCTCTTGATTTCAATTCATCAATACCATGTAATGTAAAAATCCCCATTCAAATAATACCCGGATTTCCTTGTCGTGTGTCTCAACGACCCACCAAGGACTAATCTTAATACTTTATCTACCTACCTCAGCCCATCCTCCACGGCACCCCCACCCCAACTAATCTTCCTGACCACCCTAACCCTTATCACGCCAGAAATAAAAACCCATTTCAAGGGCCGGACTCGTGTTTTCATGTTAAGACACTGTGCACTCTTTACCCTCTCGGCTTCCCCCTCCTCCTCATATACAAATGACCAGTAATATATCGGAAAAGATTTATCTAAGTCTGCATCCCTACCCCCCTACCAGCCGCCCGACCCGAAGATCTTCTGACCTCGATTCCTTACGTCTCTTTGACTAATGACCCCCATTTGTAGTTCCCGACGTATCCGACACCGATCACCAGAAATCTCTATTGGCTTATCCTTTCAACCTGGTCCGTAAGACGGTGGGTGGGGCTGAGGGGTGCTTTTGTAATTGTTTCCCTGGCTTTATTTAGCTTCTCATTCACGTTGTACTGATACAGTTTCGATCGGGTTTTCATGCTATAATTCTATTGATAATACTCTAGAATACATTTGATAGCAGACAATTGTGGTTAGATTTCGTTGAACATTATACACTGACATACATTATTGAGATATTTTTTAAAGGATGTAACTATTTATCGTAACATTTATAAGACATCTGATTTATATGTTAATTCTTACATGAGAAACCAATGATGAATTACATTAAATGATGGAATGATGTACGGGAGTATAATATGAAGAGTATAAGATTGGATGTGTTGTAAGTAGATTCTATCCAAGTATGTGGTGATTTAAGCCTAGTAAGCTGTGCACTTTTTAATAACAAGAACAAATGTACATTCTTTTGTATATTAGATAAAGAAATATTTAAATATACGTGGTTTTAAACCATCATGTGTATATTTTTTATAGCTATTCATTTTCTAAATTGTATTGTGTATTACTTGTTGTCAGAGACAGGAAGGGGAGTAATCAAACAAACAAAAAATTGTCTCAACAAGAACTTAATCTTCAACAAAACGAGTTTGATGATGCCATGCGAGTGTGAAAGTAAAAATGACGCTAACAATTATTCGGGATGGAATCAGTTTCTCATCCCAATTGTGATAGACTGAGTGCAGAGCCCTCGGTTAATTTCGGCGCCCTAAAACAAACCTTTCTCGAAACCCTTGTACCCTCCATCCACCCACGTTTCTGAATTTGTCTCGTGGTATTTTGTTTTCATTGCTGATAAAAAAAAAATAATGCGCCCATAATTATCTTACGATCGAATAAGAAGAATATAATTTTTTATCAATATATTTAGTATTCGTCCTTATAGTTACGATACGTAATCTAAAAGGGATGAAATAAATTTCAAGAGAAAAATTAAATTTATTTCAAAAGAAATACAATATTTTTAAGTTTATGTTCGCTATATTTGAAGAAACGTCTTCTTTATTATGTCCTGACACGGTCATAGGTGAAATAAACGCAGTAGTGGGACAAGAAGAGAAGTGAATAAAGTTATCGATTCATTGTTCTCGAAATCTTGAGCCCACTGAATCAGAAAGCACCTTTACATTAAAAGATCTCAGAACTGAAATACAGGCGCTAGCGGATTTAGTTCGTGAGTTATTTATTGTTAAAGCAAGTAACATCGTTTGAAATGCTGATTTTTAACTTACCAACCAAGACGGAGTGAGTGGTTTGGGGGCAACATTCGGGATTTTATAGGTTTTCTGTGACTTGTAGAAAGATTTGAATAATTACTGTTGAACGAAATTTTAAGGTCGCAATGAAAGACAAAAGTTTAGCGATACATAGCCAACCATTCCAAACTCTTGCATACAGCACCAATCATTCAAACACCTTGTATGGAAGAACTTTGCTTCAGCGATACATAACCAATTATTCCGCGACCTGGCTTATTTTCAAACAATACCATGCAGCAACAAAATGCTCAATAAACAAATTAAAACATAGCTTACTATAAAAGATTTTTGTTCTGCAGATGTATCACTGGGGGTGAGATTCATTGTTTCTTTATATATGGATTAATTCAATGACGATCATGTTATTAATGGATTGTGACCAAAGTGTAAGTCGAGAAATAAGCGAACCTTGATAAATTTAACTTGGATTGTTATAAAATTCATTAACTCTGAGTCCAGAAAGCGATAATGCAAACAATTTAAGAGCAACAAATTTTACAATACAGCTTCATGTCTACTTATACAAAGACCCAAAGATGCTGAGACTTAAAATGTTTTGATATATTTATATTAGACCCTCATGATTGAGACTGTTTTAATCTATTGAGACAGTGAAAGGCTTAAGAAAAAATATTGGTAAACAGGATTTTCTAAACTTTTCTATCTCCTAAGTCTTTGAGAAACAATAAACTGCTCGTTCTGTCAAAAGAAGGCATTCACAACCACATGTGAGCTACATCGATTGACATTGTCACTGTGGACATAGAGTGATAGCTACATGGCATGGAGGTTGTGATATCAGAAACAAGAGATTCAACTGCAATCACTTGGAAGGGTCGTTTTTCAGCCTAGGGTGGAGGGGGGGGGGATAATATATATATCGAGGGTGCGGGGCTTTGGATCGGGTTCGGGTCTACGTCATTAAGGGTTTTCTTCTTTGTGAAGGATATTTTGAAAGGAATTCTCTTGTCTCAATAGAGTTATCCCTCCCTTCTCCTCTTTTTAACAAGCGGCTGGTCCATCTATTTCGTGTGTGCTGTATGTATCCCGTTGGGTTAATGGAACTGAGAACTACGATATATTGTAGCCTCTTGGCTAATGGATATCAGTATTGTTGATTTGTTTAATGTTGGTTAGTGACTATTAGTATTAATCGTTATAACCTTGAAGTTCGTAGAACTAAGAATCTTCTTTTTTTTTCTTTTCTATATTTGTTTGTGTTTGCTGTTGCTAATGTTTGTTTCTTTTTTGTGTGTTTTGTTTTTTGTGGGGTTTTTTGTTTTTTGTTTGTTTTTTTGTTTTGTTTTGTTTTGTTTTTTTGTTGCTGTTGCTTTTGTTATTGTTGTTGACTTCTTGGTTAGTGGATCTCAGAAATGTGTACTTAATATAACATTAGAGATTTTATTTTAATTTCTAAACGTAATTTGCTATGAAAAGAAAAGGTTTTCAAAACTGCAATTAAAAGTTATATAAAAGTTTTCTGCATCGGTAAATAGGATGTATAAATTGTTTCTATCTTAATAGTTACCCTTAAAAATACATCGGGTAAAAAAAACTAGTTCTCTTAAGCAGCTATACATAATTGTATTTCATGTCATTCATATTTAAAAGCAAAGAAAGTAATTAAACATAACCTTTTTTTTGCTGCCAATATGACACAGAGAAAAAAATATTAGCGGTTGTGTTTGATTGTGTGACCTGATGGGATATTGACCCGGAAATACACGTCAAACATTTGAAGGGAAATTATTTCTTGAATTAATTCTACAGCCTGTGTCCTTAGTTGAACTTTGCAATTCTAAAATGAGCAAATTGCTTCTTTTTTTTTTTTAAACTCTGCTCCTAGATAGAACCTAATAAAAATAGCTATTGATTGTTATTTTTATTTATTTTTTTTTGAATACATGTTTAAATTTTTGCTCTTTGATGACTAGGACTTACATTTAGATAATGCTATTCAATTATTAAAACTTTTGTTCTTGTTGTATCTGAACCAACCTATATTCATGGCTACGAAATGAATTCTTTTGAAGTTAATGCCTCGCATCTTTGAAATATTTACTTAAAAGTGAAAGTTATCTTTTATCTCTAACTCTTCATATTCCTTGGCCGCAAATGTTATGCGAAAACTTTGAACTTTGATCCCCTCATTTTTGTTAAAAAGATCTAAATGATATCTCATCGCTAACAATCCTTGAAGTCCCCCTTAAAACTTCTCGAAAAGTTTTATGCCTTAGAAACTCCTGCTGTTATTATACTATGTTACTTTGAATTTGCCACAAATTTTGAAACAAGACTTTTTTAGTCCTGACAACTCCTGGCATGGAATGCCGAAGTCTGACGATAGGTGCTAGGTGCTAGTCACATATGATTACAGTCGCTCTAAGTATCTTAGGCAAAGCATTTAGATGCAATGGCGATGATGAAAACCAAAGTACCTGTTGAGGGTCGGGCTACTCCGAAGCGACCGTTTCGTCCCCCTCAATAAACTAGCAATGCAACTGAGCGGTGCCGGTTTAGGGCCAGGAGCGCCAGTACGGATTAGCAAAAGGTACCGCTAGGAACGCTTTGGACGCCAGCTCTGAGGAAACCTTCCTGTGGGGGTTAAACCTTAGGTTGGGCAGTGATGATTCCCCGCATTGCGCGTTCCAAACCATTGAGACTCGTAAGCTTTGCCAGGGTGGCGCCGAAGTGATATCGAGTCAAATTAGGGAAATTCCACCACTTCCTTTGGAGGTCAACATGGTGGGAGGCGTTTTCGACCTAGTGTCCTGGACGCTCAGGCGGCCGCTTCTAGGAGCGGCCGCTCTGGGGGGGGGGGGCTTCTCAGCTTTTACATCCCTTATGGGCCAGGGGGCTGAGGGGGTTTTCTGGGAAGCCCCTTGAAGAGCGCAGGCTCGGGACTGCTTATTTTCTTCCACATGTAGGATTTTCGGTCATGAAAAAAAATGGAATACTTATTTTAATCGTTAAGACTGATAGCCTACATCAGCAGACGATACAAAACAAGAAGAACTGATCCTTGATAATTAATGTAGGAAAATACGCCTTCCTATATCATGAATTTTTCAGATTATAAGAATAAAAATTGTCTTATTAAATGAATAGAAGTTATTCAAAACCACGACATTCTCTGTCAGAATTTATGATTAAATTCTCCAAGAAAACACTTAAGAATTATTATAGCAAAACATTTTTAATCGTATAAACTGTGAGCATATTTTACTCAAATTTCTTGAATTTTCTCGTAAATCGTTGTTTTCACTCTCTATTAAGCTAAACTTGCCTCATTCCTCTTACTCCTCTGTCGCTCGTTCCCTCTCCCTCCTTCAGGCACACGTCTCCCCTTTCATTACGGAGGCATTATTATTGACATGTTGAACCGGGCAAGCCCTCCAATTGAGCTCAGCTATCGACAGCTGATAAAGCCGCTCGCTATGAATGTGGGCGGTATCGGACGATAAGAAAGGAATTCTTTTTAGAGAGGTATCGAGTTACAAAGCCCAGTATAGACCGTTGCAACAAGTCATCCTTGCGGGTAGTATCGTTGGTGAGTTATCTTACTAGTATCGATCGATGATACTGTAAACAACAGCAACATTTTACTACCTAAATGAATTAATATACATGTATTTCTTTCAATAATAAACTATGTGATGTTGTTAGATGTATTTAGGATAAGAATGTTTTACAGTCGAACGCATTGATAATTTTATTTATATCAATATTTTTATGTTAAGCGTTGTGAATCCAGTTGCCTTCTGGTGTCAAATCAGTGGCGTCACTAGAACGTGCAAGGGGAGGACCCCTAGGGGACACTATCAGAAAGGATGACACCAAAATATATGTTCTGCTTGTTCCCGTTATTAAGCACTGTAAGATTCGGGGGAGTTCTATTGCTTAAATCATGAGGGGTGACACCATGAGCTACCACCCCGGGTGACACCAACCACAGTGACGCCTCTGTATACAATCATTATTATTTTACATAACTGTAATTATGTTTCAAACCAAACTATTTAACACATTATTTCAGAGAGATCACTTTTAATGGGTAATGCAGTGTTGAAATGATCATGTCAAATTTGAGAATTCATTTGTTCAAGAAACCATCTTCTCTTAAGCCTCTCTTGACGTTGGGGTGCCATGAGCTTGGGAAAAAACAATGTGAGTATGTGACGGAAGGAATTATCAAGGAAGAACAATCCATACAAAAACAAAACTGACACTTGTCAACAAAACATCGACCTTGACCAGTGTAACCAGTTCACATCAACGTTATCAGTTGTAGTTATAAGCTTGAGGGGAAGGGGAGGAGGTCTTTTGTTGTTGTTTTTTTAAAGAAGATATTTTTAAAACAATTTTTGGCAAGCATTTATATAAAATAGTTCATACATTTTAAAAAATTAAGATTTAAAAGAAAAAAAATAATATAACATATGGCATGGCATTAAGTAATAAATAGAAATGTATTTTTGTTTTAACAATGGTGTAAATATTTTATTTTAGCATCCTCGCATGTATAGAGGCCAGATAGAAGAACAAACAACAAAAAGCTCATAAATATTCCTTAAGTGCAAAACAACACTTCGCTCATACTCCAAGCTTTTGTTTTAGTACAAGTTCTTTGTTTCTTGTAATTTTATCTATGCAGTGCTAGGACAACGGGGCATGTTTGTAAACTTGTAAAAATATTTAGAAAAATGAATATGTAGGGATCTTCGTATCATATTTCTTACATCCTCGTAAACGAATTATTATTTTGTGTCAAGCTGATTGAAATCAACGTAAGTTTTTAAAAATAAATTTCCGTTTAGAGAGAAGACAAAAAAAAATCCCAGAATATATTTGATTCCTATATGTCTCTTTTCTCCTTTGCTCTCTCTCTCTCTCTCTCTCTCTCTCTCTCTCTCTCTCTCTCTTCCACTCAACAGCATTAAAAAAGAGGACACACCGTATATGCGCTTCTTGTACCTTTCTCGTTCAATGGGAGCTAACTAGGAAAATATTTTTTTCTATATTTTAAAATCGATTGTAACAACGGAAGGAGAAAAATTTCTTATCGACCAGTCACCACTTCCGGTTTTTAGACTTCCGGTTTTGTGATAAACGGGTTTAGACGAAACCTGGGCAAAATTATGACAGGGAACAAGGGGCAAATAACTCCCATGACAGCATCACGACATGAAATGCCTGTTTCTTTTTTTTCCTCTCCTCCTCTACCTCCTTTCGAATTTGAAGAAAAATGAGCTTATTTGAGGTTTTGATCGAGGTCACGCGCTTTGGATGAGATGAGGGTAACAAACTCCCAGAAAATGCTGTTCAGGCGGTCGACAAAGATAATAGCTGCACTTGGTGAGTGGTTCTCATACTATTCTCATCTTTTTCCCATTGATGCATCAGAATTTTTATTAAAGCTTCAATTGATGTGAAGCATATGTTTTCCATACATACAAACATCGACTCAAACATAAGTCACCATCATAGCCTAATTTTGTTTGCTATCCGCCGTGCATTTCGCAGATTACAGTTATCACGTATGATGGCTGGTTTGCGGCGTCGAAGGTTTCCAACCTTTTAACTTTTTATGTTAACTTTTTGACTTGCCTACTTCGAATCTAAGTTATAAACGCTTGGATATCTGTCTGTCTTTTTTTTCTTTTTTTCTTTTTTGTATTAAATCATTTTGAATGTTGTTTTTTTCACGAGTATATTCCTGAATTAGTTATAACGTTAATGTGAATTCTTTGAATTTCCTTTCATTCGAACTACTAGAAATTGTGTTTCTTATATTCTATGTCCGTGTTTATTTTTGTCTTTCATTTCTTTTCATTTTATCACATAGACTTTAATATGTTTTAATTTTAATATATATGTAAGTACATGTAATTGTTTTTGTACTGATGAAGGCATGAGCCGAAACGTCTACCATTATTTGTATTAGTTGATAATAAAGCTTTAATTTATTGTTTCCTTACACAAATAGTCTGTGCAATTTGTTTTTTCAAACTAACATTGACAATACTTTGCGTGGTCAATCAGTGTTTACAAGTTTGGACACCAGGCTTAAAATTTTAACAATAGAGCTTCATACAATTATTTTCATCTTCTCGTTACTTTCAATTCTCTGGAGAACTTAAGGGGAAAAGGTGTAATAGCACGTCTCTTTAATGGGTATAAGCTTATACAAACGGCTCATTAATGGATATAAACTTATACAAACGTGTATTAGCACGGCTCATTAATGGATATAAACTTATACAAACGTATATTAGCACGGCTCATTAATGGATATAAGCTTATACAAACGTATATTAGCACGGCTCATTAATGGATATAAACTTACACAAACGTGTTTTAGCACGGCTCATTAATGGATATAGACTTATACAAACGTGTTTTAGCACGGCTCATTAATGGATATAAACTTATACAAACGTATATTAGCACGGCTCAATATTGGATATAAACTTACACAAACGTATATTAGCACGGCTCACTAATGGATATAGACTTACACAAGCGTGACGGACAATTAAATGATTTTATTCACTGATATGTCATAGACTTTCAGATATAATTGTCGTATGTAACAGGTGATTTATATGGTTGTTGTCATTGTCATATAAAAAGGAATTTATGCTGAGATCTTTATATTTTTATTATTTTTTAAAAATTTCATTACTGATCATCTATTTTAAATCATTGGAAAAGTAAATTTGAATAAAATATGTCACCTTCCAGTCCCTAAAATTGCAAAAATTTGAGGAGCACTTAAAATGTAGCTGGTTTAAAAAGTTCACTCCTATAACTCACACCGGGTCACTGGGGTGTACACTAATAAAGCAAGCAATAAAGTGGCTATTTTTAGCTGAAGGTAAAATGCCAATTTCAGATTATTGTTGAGACAAAGTTTGACAGGAAACTTAATATTACTCCAGCAGAACAGTGGGTTATTAGTTTCATTGGGCACCAGGGGTGGGGGTTGCTGGGTGGGGGTAGTGCATACTCAAGTAACCTTAGAAGTTTTTTTCCCTAATTACTGCTTTTGCGAAGATCGTTGTATTTTGTCACAGTACTGCATACTCAAGTAACTTAAAAAGTGTTTTTTCAAACTACTGCATACTCAAGTAAGTTTAAACTTTTTCTTTATCAAAGTACTGCATACTTAAGTAACTTTAAAAGTTATTTTCAAAGTACTGCATACTCAAGTAACTTTAAAAGTTACTTTCAAAGTACTGCATACTCAAGTAACTTTAAACGTTTTCTTTTTCAAAAGTACTGCATACTTAAGTAACATTAAAAGTTTTTTTCAATGTACTGCATTTTGGAAGATCGTAATATGTTTCCACAGTACTGCATTCATGAAGATAATTAGGCGTTTTGTCGTAGTACTGCATTCATGACAAACAAAAAACTTTTCTTTCACAGTACCTTATTCATAAAGTGCATTTGATGTTCTGTCACAGTACTGTAGCAATAGATCCTGTGTCACAGCATTACAAACTTGATTCGCTGTGTGACAGTGTTGCATTCATGAAAAAATCTTGTTGTCATGTCACAGTACCATATTCGTAGAGTGCATTGGTCTTAATATGACATTGTTGATTTGTGAATAGGATTAGAGACCTGTGCTTTTATGAAGAGTATCAGATGTTATGGGATAGTTATGCTTATAAATATGAGCATTTTTCATTATTGCAGATCCTACATTTTGTAGCTGGGTTGAAATTGCTTGTTTAAAACTCGAAAACTATCGTATTTCATCCCTATCAAAATTTATTTATAATTGTCCAATAATACGGAGATGTCTTTCTAACTTAACAGAACACCCCATCTCCAGCCTCGGCCCAGTTAACCTGGCAACCTGCACACATGCCTGCCGTGCATGAAAACAAACTTGAACAATGTCCACAGTCGACATGTCTGTCATCTGGCACGTGAGCCTGTCACCGCTGGGCGGCCCCCAAAAGAAAGGTCAGAGGTCGCTGACATCTATGGTGACAGGGCGGTGTAATCGATTCCTCGACATGACGTGTTCAAGACACGTCAATCAAGGAGAACGGCTTCCGGTGTCACCTTTTTTTAGCCTCCTTCCTCCCAGCTCTAACGGTGGCAACCAAAAATTGTATCCATTTTTTTAGTGATCCGTGGTGTACGGGTATTAGATTGGAATGGGCTACAAAATGGGTCAGATTGGAATTTTGGGTGAAACGAAATTGTTCTAGAAATTAGAGTCAAGTTAGGTTAGAATTACTTCGGAACATTATGGATTCGAGTAGGTTGTTGTTTCACACCGGGATACGAGTAATGCCTTGCAACTCTTTTTATATACTTGGATTTACCTAAATAAAGCATCTTACTCTGAATTTCCATTATCTTAACATCACCAAATAATGGTGAAGTTTTATTAAAATGTGTACGTGAAAAATCTGATTTAGAAACGTGTACTTATAAAAACACCGCGGTCTTCCTCACGGTCCCTTCTGATATCATAGTTCACAATTGTGGTCTAGCCTGTTCAAGTTTGAGTTGGTGGGCAGTGCTCCGTTTGAGTTACCAAAGCCTTGCGTTTGCGGCTCAATCTCTGCCATTGTTCTGTTAGACGTGTCATGGGTATTCGTGTTGTCGTCCCATGCCTGGTACCACAACAGGGACCAAAACTGCCGGAACTACAGCCTAACCTCTGAGATCAGTTGACTTCGTGCCCCTTACGCTCAAAGTTGTGTGGCCTTGCCCTTTAGATGGATCAGGTTGCCCAGGTGTTTCCGAAAGTTTTTTGACAGTAATCTCAAGTTTCTCTAATATGAAATTAAATGAGATAGTGCCCATTGTCGGTGGAAACAGAATATGTTCCAGGAGGACCCTCCTTAAAATGTAATAATCTTCCAAGTTATTGAGAGAAGGTAACAACGACAAAGACAGCTTCAAGAAAATCATGAAGACTTTTGGCTCTTAATAGGGTCTTGAACACCCCAGCGCGTTAGGACAATGCAGACTTGCACGAATTAAACCACCAACATAATCCTCTGGTTACTGAAATTAAAAAATTCTATCATTGGTGCGCATTTCAGCTTAAAAAAACAACTTTTTAGTTGAATTTATGAAACTGTTAATGATTATAAATTTCTGAGGAGTGTTTTATTATTTCATTTTTTTATTTAATGTATGTATTTATTTGTTTAAATATCCTGATTTTAGTGTCAAGATTTTAATTTTTTTTAAAAATGTTTTATATTTTATGTCAGAATGAAAACTATAACGTAATTCTAAAAAAAAAAATATTATAAAACGTACACAAAAACATGATTTCGATGCCAGGTTTCAAATTATGGACTCTACAACCCAAGTCAAAGAAGTCCAATTCAAGAATGACCAAATATTGAACCTTAAGACCTCATCTACGGCCACGGCACAATTCACTATGAACACGAAGAATACACGCCTTCAAGGAAAGATAACTTCCCGCGTACATTCCGTCTTTTGTATTCACACAACACTGAATTATCTGCACATCAAAAGGCAAAGATGGCGACTTTTGTCCGCAGGACGTCACGGACGGTGATACATCGGAAGCTAGTGATACGTCCGTAGGGGCAAACAACTCTTCAACGGGAGCAGAAGACTCATTCTCATCATAGACGTCGTAATGAAAGCTGGGTTTAATCACATTACTGTCTGCTTTTACGACCCGAGTCAAGACTAGGACATCGGTTTCTGAAATAATAATCTAGACTTCGGCCATGTAGACATCACTTTTGGCTTGGATTATTAAATTAAGATCTGAGTTTGTCATTTCTGAGAATTTCTCACATTAAATATATTTGACAACCTATTGCCCATTTGTAAAAAATCAATTACATTTTTTTAAATTACATAAATATCAACGTAATTCGAACTAGCACTGGCTTTACTTCTATCACTGGTTTCTTAGGCAACCCCTTCCGTAGATTTCCAATAGAATCATCACAATTCTGACCACGCCCCACTTATCCTTTCCCACCAATACATAGCATCATTCCAACTCTTAACTCGCCCCTTATCTTTTCCACCAATCGGATAGTAACATTCCAAATCAAGTCCCCCCACTTATTCCCTCGCACAGTGAAAATAGTATCATTCCAACTTTGACCACGCCCCCTGCTGTCATTTCCCACCAATTCCATAGTATCATTCCTACTCTGACCACGCCCCCACCTGTCAATGCCAACCAATCAAATAATGTCATTCCCACCACGCTACTCTCCCCGAGCCCGTCTTTCTCCTACAATATCATTTCCCACTCCAAGACTCCAAAAGTCGCCATTGTTAGTTATTCCTAAGATAATATTATACACGGGGCCGCCGGGACAAATGTAAACACAGACATATGGCCGGGCTGTGGACAATTACCTGAAAGCAATGACTGATGGGTGCGGGGTGGGAGCTGGGAATATGGGGGAGGTTAGGAGTGAGTAAAGGGGGGGAGTAGTCAGATATTGCTTGAGGAAACAAGAGTGGGCGTGTAGCATAATAAGGCCAGTGTATTAATGAATGCCGGAGTTCTGAATGGGTTGGTTGTGAGATTGGAAATATTGCAATATGGAAGAGATGAAACGAACCATTTCAGTTTTGATATTTGTGATGGACCATGGTTTTTTCTGAATAGTTGAAATTGCTAATTTTATGTCTTAAAAAAAGCATTTGAGCATTGCGCCCTCACCAGGTAACTTACGCCTACCTTAGTCCCACCTTTACCTCACTTTCAATAACCTCGACGCTGTATCACATGCCTAACTTATTCGGAAACTTGTGATAACATAGCCTTCTGAAGTGTCCAACAAAGTATCATAAAATTATTACCTTGGTGCCTTTCTCGCTACCATATTCCAACTTTAGTCCCCTTGTAGTGACATACGCCTACCTGTTCTATTTATAAAGGCTAAATACTTAAATTATATACAGGGCTCTGGACACGGGAACAATAAATGATGTTCATATCCTATATAACGGTAATAACTTTTTACACTTTCTCAAACAACAGCTGAAGGGATAAGTAGATGATTCAACAAGATCGAAAACAAAAGACAGTTACACGTGCATGAATTTCATTATTAAATTTTAAGGTCAAGTTTACTCTCTGTGCGATCTGCCTCAGCCACAATGTTGTGTATAGATTCCTAATGGCACACGAGCGCGAATGGCGGCAGCGCGATAAGACGGTGTAGTATAAATGTACTGCAGGGCGACACCTGGCGGTAGGAGCTGCTACTTCCGGAGAAATACTCTTGTGTGACGGACGTGTTTACATAATAAGTCATACCGCGCATGTCGGGCGCGTAAACAACAGGACTAGGGCTTTGTTTGTTTGGCGTTGAGAGTATGAACTTATTTCATCAGTTACCCTTACGGTTTTAAGACGTGGTTTGAAATCTACAACCAAATATTTCAAACCACGTTGAAATATTTCAACTTTTTATTTTAAAGGATTTCTACAACCAAATAAATCCTTTAAAATAAAAATAAAGGATTGGTCCTAAACAATGGCAAGTTAACTCGACAATAAGTGTAATGAAAGAAACAATTGAAATGTACACGAAATCGATTGCAGACTATTCTTATATTAAAGGCATTAATTTATTTTACGAAAAAAATGAAGAGAGAGATATTTTTTTTTAATATTATGAAATTACTCGTTTAAAAAAGTTCGACATTTAAGACGAAAGTATGGACAGTATGAACCTGCATTTTTCTAATGAAATGGCGAATCCCCATGTTTACGTGTCACATATAGCCGGGTTGCCGGTCAGCTGGCTTTGATAATGTTCTCTGACCGGCCCGATGACCCAGACAAACTATTGTGATACCACTAAGACACTTGGAATACTCTTGGTAACTTCAGCCTCGAATGAATCTCTCTTTGAGAGCACTGCTTGACTGTGAACCCGAAAACCCAATTATGTCAATATGTGCATATCTTAATGACAGTTGTATCGTTATGTTGCCCTTATCCTTTCCGCCTCACGCCACGTTGTGTGTACATCTCCATGCTATCCGTCTGTCCATCTCGTGTCATTTCCTTATCGCCTACCTTCCACCCTCTCCACTGCGGCCCACCTGCCGCGTCCTCACCCCCCTCTCTCTTTTCCTTCGACTATTGTTTCTTTCCGATGTTGTTGCACGTGCGTGACCTATGTCACGTCTAAAACAATTGTCCCTGCACCACGTGTCCCCCACACCGTACAAGTTCAAGTAAGGACCAAGCGATGTAATCTCTTCAACCATCGTACTGCTCTGGTGTAGACGTTCTTTTGATTCTTCAATGCTGTACTTCCACGATCATTTCTGAAGCATGGCGCACTTGACTTGGAATCTTCTTGTGTCTTTATACTTATCGCTCTCTCTCTCTCTCTCTCTCTCTCCCTCTTTCACTTGCTCTCTCTCTCTCTCTCTCTCTCTCCCTGTCTCTCTCTCTTTGTCTCTCCCCCCTCTCTTTCTATATATAAATAAATAAATATATTTTTTCTACATTTATCGCTTTCTCTATTTCTTCGAGTCTCTCTCCCTCTCTCCCCCTCTCTCTCTCTCTCTCTCTCTCTCTCTTCTGTCACTTTATTTCTTTGAGTTTCTTGCGTTATAATTCTATATGTCGATATCTTTTAACCTCTCACACTATCTCCTCCCTCCCATTGTTCTTCTTCTCCCAATTTAAAGCATGTTCCTCCTTATAATTCTTCAAGCCCTGCTAATAAGATCATCAAGCATAAAGTGATTCAAACCAACTAATACTTTTTAGTATTTTTGTATTTACTCAAACCGAAATTAATTAAAATTGTTGCATATCTTTGTTTCTTGTATTCTTATTTTATTTCTCTATTCAAAAGCAATTTTTGGGGACTGAGAGGTTTGACTTCTGACGCAGTTTTTCATGTTCCTTTTAGTAAACAGAAACTTAAGAATTTAAAAATAATAAATTAAATAATAAGTTTATTAGGCAAAGCCAAGACAAAACTCCACACTCAGTCATTGGACTCTTGAATATCTTTCAACTATCTTCTCAGAATGAAAATTTTTACCATCAACAATCTGGTTCTCGTTATCTCCCGGGAATTGATCCGAATCCCGTCTGTCAAGTCACGGCTTGACCCCGCCATCGGGACGCTGCGCTGACCTGATCCGGGCTCTGACATGACCAGTCACGTGATCCGACGCAGCGCTCGGACCGCACTAATAACCAGGGCCGTAGGGGAGCCAGCGAGCACTTAGACGCCATTAGGGTCTTAGCGATCTCGGTAGCCTTGGATTTGGGGGAAGATGGGGCGGGGAGGGGGGGACTATTCCAAGGATATCCTGGGAGAGGACGTAAGGCAAATAAGTATGGGAGAGGATGAGAGAGAGAGTGGGGGGTAGGCCATGGGTGGACGTATAAATAATTTTTGTAACATTTATCAAGAGCATGGATGCTATACTGTCAGATAGGTAGATTGGTCCTAGTCTGTTACATGATATGATATGACAGACGCCTATGTCAGAATATAAGCCTATGTCAGAATATAAACCTATGTCAGAATATAAGCCTATTTCAGGACAGCATCCTAGATGAGTATGTGTCTGATTTAAAACATGGATTTTAGTATACTTCAGAATATATACCAAGGTATCAGAAAATGACAGGATCAATTTACCCTTTAAGCTGCGTGGCCGCGCAGATATCTGACCGTCACCTCACAGCAGTTAAGATTTAACGCGCAGCTAATTTTGACACATATTGCACAAAAATGGGTTCTATGCAACTTTGCACACCAGTTGTTTTTTTTTTTAATTGTTTTTGTTTCTTTGTGTTTTTTCTACTCGGCACGCGGATCTGTACTGCCCCAAACACTGAGCATATTACACACGAGTAGTTAGTTGTTTGCTGTTCATTTTTTTTATCAAGGCCCTACGGTCTACCGTGATATCACATTTCATGTCAGCTACAACGACTTTGTTTGTTTTAAGTGTTCATTCCTAACTGTTTTCACCTTCGCTAACAGAGTTTTAATTTTTTTTTTCAAAATATTTCACGCAACATTCATTGTTTTTTATTATTAATTATTTTAAAATACCATACCCCCCTCCAATCTCCTAGAATGTTTATGTCAGATGTCACTCTTGCACTCGTAATCAAAGTTTGGCAATATTTTACCATAAATGGGATTCCGGACGACTGTCCCTTTAACATCAGTTTATTCAACCCTTCAAGACTCCCCTGCCCCCGCCCC
Organism: Radix auricularia; assembly: GCA_002072015.1. Taxonomy (NCBI): domain Eukaryota; kingdom Metazoa; phylum Mollusca; class Gastropoda; family Lymnaeidae; genus Radix; species Radix auricularia. The sequence goes on from MUZC01000241.1 coordinate 369,286, forward strand.
TTTTGACTACGATCCTGCTTTTTCTTTCCCCGTAAGCTTTGAGACAACTCTAGTCTCTCTTCCGGAAGTCAACTTTCGGGGTTAAGGGTGAACACACGACCGCTACTTCCGTTCTGACCTACCCCAATTTTTATTGATCACAATGGCCAGGAGTGGCTTCAGTTGAAAATAATCCATAGCGATTAGCGAATGACCCGGAAGTTTAAAAAATACCCACTACCATGTACATCATTAAAAAAAGGCTGACTTAAATATTTGGTATGTTGTTTTGACATTTTGCTGAAGTAAATTTAATGGCATGTTTGAAAGCTCCACGTCGTAATCTATCAATTTCGCCTTTCAAATAAAATATAAAAGTAAAAATCGTAGGATTATATCCTAAAGATGTTTACTTTTGTTTCCAATGAAACTTGGGAATTCCTTGTAAGCTACAATTATCTACCCTCTAAATGGAATACGTCAAGAGATAAAATTATGTATTTGGTGTTGAGTAGCTTTACTCAGCGTTTGACAATTTAGCCAGGCAAACTTGTAAACATTCTCTCATTTAAACTTCTATCCGTGATTTGTTCAAACGGTGTCTTTAAAGTTGTCAAAAACTTTTTTTAGACTCCAGTCGTATAGTGATGTTTATAGATTTAGAATGAGGCCACTCAATGCACACATTTCTTACTTTTTGTTCTTCTGTCAACTCATTTAGAATATCTGTCATACTGTCTGTCCTCAAGGACACTCAAACATCTGTCATACTGTCTGTCCTCAAGGACACTCAAACATCTGTCATACTGTCTGTCCTCAAGGACACTCAAACATCTGTCATACAATCTGTCCTCAAAGACACTCAAATATTTTCATACAATCTGTCCTCAAGGACACTCAAACATCTTTCATACAATCTGTACTCAAGGACACTCAAACATCTTTCATACAATCTGTCCTCAAAGAAACTCAAATATCTTTCATATAATCTGTCCTCAAAGACACTCAAATATCTTTCATATAATCTGTCCTCAAGGACACTCAAAACATCTTTCATATAATCTGTCCTCAAAGACACTCAAACATCTTTCATATAATCTGTCCTCAAAGACACTCAAACATCTTTCATACAATCTGTCCTCAAGGACACTCAAATATCTTTCATACAATCTGTCCTCAAAGACACTCAAACATCTTTCATATAATCTGTCCTCAAAGACACTCAAACATCCTTCATATAATCTGTCCTCAAAGACACTCAAACATCTTTCATACAATCTGTCCTCAAGGACACTCAAATATCTTTCATACAATCTGTCCTCAAAGACACTCAAACATCTTTCATATAATCTGTCCTCAAGGACACTCAAAACATCTTTCATACAATCTGTCCTCAAAGACACTCAAACATCTTTCATACAATCTGTCCTCAAAGACACTCAAACATCTTTCATACAATCTGTCCTCCAAGCCACTTAATTTGAACATCTTGTCGACTCTCTGACCTCAAAGCGACTTAATTTGAACGTTTTTTTTATACTCTCTGTCCTCAAGGACACATAATTTGAACTTCTTTTATACTCTCTGTCCTCAATGACATATAATTTGAACTTCTTTTATACTCTCTGTCCTCAAGGACACGTAATTTGAACTTCTTTTATGCTCTCTGTCCTCAAGGACATATAATTTGAACTTCTTTTATACTCTCTGTCCTCAAGGACACGTAATTTGAACTACTTGTATACCCTCTGTCATTAAGGCCATTAAATTTGAACATGTGTTTTACTCTCTATTCTCCATGCAGTCAACTGAGTTTGAACATACCTTATTCTACTGGTCAATCTGTCGATTCACTAAATAAAGACCACCCCTCACCCCAAGCTCTTAACGTTTTTAGTTCTGTCCCTCCCAGCAATTTGTCTCACTAAATCATCGTCAGTCACTTCCCCTGGTCCAAACCTCGGCAGAGCGGTTCTAAAATTATGTATCATTTTTAGGTATCAATATTTTTTCTTCCGAGGAATTACATGGTTTAATAACATTTTAGAGCACAAAAATGAAACGTTTTTATTTTCAACACATATAATATCTGCCTGTGTATTAAAAAAAATTAACGTTCAAGTTTAATACTTAATTTATGTACCATTTAATGGATAATTTTATTATGTATGGTTTGTGACATGCACAACAAAATTGCCATTTAATCTCATATTCTTTTCCCCCTTAAATGGACATTAAATCATAACATTTGTATATGCTTTTTTATTTTTATTTCTGAAATAGCTGGATGCTTACCTTTTGAAAAGTTTTAATCTTTCAATAAAACCAGACATTCTGTGTTGGTTAATTGTGTGCTGACATCTGTCAACACGCCGTCAGGCTTTCTGTGCTAATCAAAACTTTCAAAACAAACAGACACAAAATCAATTACATCATTGCTGCTGTGCTGATGTCGAAATAAGTATCGGAAAAGCAAGAGCAACATTCCAGCAACTCAAGAATGTTTGAGCCTCCAACAACCTATGCAGCACGTTAAATGAAAGGATTTTTAACGCTATGGTGAAACCAGTGCTGCTATATGGAGCCGAGACATGGAGAACAACGGATGTAAACCTGACCAGAATCCAGTCCTTCATCAACTATTGTCTAAGAAGGATTCTCAGAATTCACTGGAGGGACAAAATCAGCAACCGGGAACTACGACTGCGGACAAAATAGAAGCCCATTGAGGAAGAGATTCTTCTTAAGCAGTGAAGTTTGATTGGTCATACACTAAGAAAGCCTGCCTCTAATACAACAAAACAAGCCCTGAAATGGAACCCCCAGGGTAAGCGGAAAAGAGGCCGTCCGAAAAATACCTGGCGCCGAGAATTGGCAGTAGAATTGGTCATGAATGGAAGATCCTGGAGAAGCTGGCCCTGGATAGAGATGCCTGGAGGTCTCACGTAGGTGGCATATGCCCATTAGGACTAGCAGATGCCGACGATGAACAGTGAATGGCTCTCATGGACGAGAAGGCTCAACAAGAGTGCTGCTGTAATATTTGTCATGATTATTCCATTTATGGGAAAGGACAAACTAAATAACTTAACACAACACTTTGACAAAGTCACAAACACTTTGACATAGACAAAAACACTTTGTCACATTAATTATGTTCACTGGACTCGACCAATTCTCAATCTATCGCATAGAAAAAATATATGTGTCCAACCCATTCGATAATTTTAGAACCATGCCAAACTACGTTTTTTTTTTTCTTTACGTACGGCTAGGAAGTTTCTGGCTATTGCTGGAATGTCTGTCTGTGGTTTCAGCACCATTTCGCTTAAGTGGTGGCAGAAGATGGATATCTTTGTTATGTGTTTAGACAGTGAAAGTGATCAACCCGATTGACCTATTACAGGGGTTCTCTTTAGAAGACCAGAGCAGATGTCCACTCAAAGTGCTGTCCTCGTTACATGTGTCATCTGTTACTTAAGTTCTTCCCTTATTTATAGCTGTCGTCGTTATAATACCTCTGTAGGTGTCATTAATATAATTTGTCCTGTATCGAGTCTAAGAGTCATGTACCCACACATGTGTTAACATTAGGTGTTATCTTTCTGTTTGCATTGGTTTCATCTTTCTGATTAGGTGTAATCCATCTACATATGCGTCATCTTACTAGGTATGATGTATACAACCTATGTGTCAACATTTACATTAAGTGTAATCTACCTACCGAAGGTGTCATCTATCTTTCTTGGTTGCATTTTTTCCACTCATCTTGTTTTCACTATATTTTATTATATATATATATATTTTAACGCTAAGTTGATTACGAAAGCGGATGATTCTCTTTCAATATCAATATATGCTTTGATTATTCTTTTATCTATTACTAACGCTCCTTCTTTACGGAATATTATTTTGTTGAGGATACTTTAAACATTTAAAAAATAGATTGAATGTGAAACCAAAGATTATTATGTTAGAAAATTGTAATTTGACTCTATTCGAATTGACAGAAATCATCTTTACTTTAAACTGAAAAAACAATAATTATAAAATAATGTATTAGATTCTATGTATTATCGAGACATTTTTTTAATTTAGCTTGAAATAATTTATTGCGTAGATTAAACAGCAAAAGAAAACTTATCAAGGAATAAAGTCTTCAAGGCTTTGATTCCCCTCAACAGAACAACATCAAATTTTTTTTTAAAATATAAATATTTAAGTATCATCCCCTAACATTCAGATGAACACATCCATGTAAACATTTAGTTAAGACGATATAAATTATTACAAAACTCTTTTAAAAATACGTTTTTAACATTAAAAAAAACTATTCATGATAGGGGGGAAAGTTATTAAGACTATATAAATTATTACAAATCTTTTTAAATTAGATTTTTTAATTTAAAAAAAAACAACACAACTATTAATGGTAGTGGGAAAAAGGCTAAAAACTATATCAAAATTCCTTGAATCATCTCATTATAGTTTTGGACTTAATCACATTTTTTAAATGATCATATTAGAATCTAGTAGTGAAGTGTGTATCTGAATAATTTTGTTAAAATCTAGTTTTGAAAAAAATAATGCGTGAATAATAATCGAATAAAAGGTTGTATTAGTTTAGCGTAAAGAGTAAATAACGCGAAGTAACCCACAATTCAACAGTAATAAATTATAACCAGAGATGGGAGCTAATTCCAGCCCAATAACGTCGCTGGTAGTCAAATTACTGACATATAATCATTAGCAGACGATAAAGAATGGATCATTTGTTTCGCTAAAAGGTGATCCCATTTTTCCTCAACGTGGCCTGTAGTATTATCCTCCCAACGGAAATTTCCCATTAATTCTGTCATTGTACGGGAGAAGGGGAGATGAAGGGGAAAAAGTCAATCTTTTGGTAGCTAGCTAGGATAATTGATTTCAGAAAACAACAATTTTTTCTTCTTGTTGTTTTGTTGTTGAAAAAAATGGAGATCTGTCAAACGGATGATGTTTAAAATTATGAAAAATCGGTTGAGATATTTCGAGGGGGGGGGGTGGAGGTTCATTTGACAGACAGCGGTCACTCTTGTGGAAATATGGGATTGGTTGCTGAAAAATGGTTGCTGTTTGGTTGGTTTACGGTTACGCAAAAAGAGGTATGTGCTTGACATGAAAATAATGATCAGGGGTTTTTAATTTTTAAAAAAAATACATGTCTTTTGGATTGATGTGAGTGTGTGTGTGGAGAGGGGAGGCGGGACACAAAATCGCACCTTCAAATATTTTTAAAAAAATAAAAATAGTTGACTTTGTTATTTTGATCCATTTAGACTTAGCCATCATGATGAATAGAATTAAACACATTCACGCATCGATGTACAGATTGCAAAATACTTTTCACATTTTTGTCGGATAACCTCAAACATTGCCCTCAGCATTTTGTTCATTAAAAATAAAATATTCAGTAGAATAAGAGATAGTATTTTTCTCTACTTATTTCTTGTTTTTTTCTTTAATCTTTAAAACTATTCCTTTATTGGATTTTTAAAAAAAAACTATTGACGAATTTTTTATCCCGCCGTATTTAATGGTGATTACTTAATTGGCAATTTTAGTCTACAGAGTAAAAACTCGAAGCACATATTTGTTTTGGTGATCTTTTAAAGGAAAAATCCCAACATTCTGCATCCTCTTATGGTGATTCCAAAATATACCTTAAGCAATATCAATTGTAATTAATTTTGTAATTTTGTTTTTAACAAATGTTTTCGATGGTTGCCTCCGAAAGAGCATTCAATCCCGATTTCCTGTGCTCTACAATTTGTCCTTTCTGAAGTCCATGGACCAAAATTTGAAACTGAAGCTGGCGGCTAGAAATTGCAACAACAAAAAAATGATCGGCTTGCGTCTTGACGTCCTGTTTCAGGGTAACATTTGCCTTGATCTTGCTAAGGACAATCACATGGATTTTTCAAGTTGGTTGTATGGCGAGAGAGGCTCCATGAGAAAAGTACTTATTGCGTTCTTCTATTATGCGCCCTCCCCACCTGTCTTAATGCCATGAGATGGGAATCGGGGAACGACCAGGTTGACGGGAGCTCACTCTTTTGTTTACCGTTCCAAATTTAGTCATGTTATAAATAAGGCATTTTGGGGACTTTAGTTAAGGAAAGAGGGTGATATTAGGTGACCCTTTTGATGACTTGGTGGAGTGGTGTTGCACTGTGATACACTGCAGATTATATATATATATATATATATGTATATGTATGTATGTATGTATTTGTATATATGTAACATATGTTCTGTCTTTAGGCATGAGATATAGTCCTGTTTGCGCTCCTTGTCTAAACCAATAATAATAGCTTACTGAAGAAAAATGTGTTTTGTAACCCACGATACAAAAAAAAAATACTTTCTTGTGTTTGCGTGGGTCGGAGGGGGGGGGGTAGAGGTGTACGTGGTGGTGGTGGTGCAAATGTTCTTCACAACAAAAGACAGAGTGCCTCACCGCCCATTAGCCACAACGTATATATTAGTCTGCAGTGGACACCTGAGTTCGCGAGTTGTCTCCTTTACAATAGATCAATTACAAGAAAATGGGAGGTAATTACACGTCAGCTGCAGGCGAGGCAATAGAGATGGATAGGGATTGTCTCCCGCTGGTCCTGCCCACTCTAACAAATAGTCCTTGGTAACATAACATATTTTTAGCTTATTTGTTTGTTGTTTTCAATGATGTGTCTTAAGTTGTTCAATGTTATATATGTTTGGGTGCTAATGTCTTTTTATTAAAGTAAATAGTAAAGTTCTAATGATTCAGTTCTTGGATATTGTCTCCCAACGTTTAACTTGAGAGAGGGGATATGCAGAAATTGGTAATTCGAGCAACATAGCGTTGAAATATCAAACATTGGCTAACTGAAAATAAACTTTTTTATGCAAAATTTCAAGGCATATAGATCTAGATTTAGATCTATCTTCACGCCCCGAAACACAATCGTCTTACTCAAATTTTATTAACCCTAGTCACTCATTTCACCAACATCGACTTAACACAATTCACCCACCAATTCATCGACAACTCAAACACACGACAACACAAAACTGGAGAAACACTTCCTTTTCTTTTTTTTTTTTACTTACTGATGCGATTTCTAAAATTTAAAAATTTTAAATATATATTTTTACTTTCTATCAGGTAAGACAAAAAAGCATACGATCAACGAGAAAATGATATATATATTTTTTTTTTGGACAAATTTTTCTCAAATCTTTAAAATAAAACAGCTAATACATTGAAAAGTAGTATATATAAAAATCTTTAATTTCATTTATTTTTTAAAAAAGTATTAAATACTTCTCACCCAAAAATCCCTATTAGATTGGTCCATATAACCATCTGACTACGGCCATGGCCAACTTCACGGTTGTATAAAATGCTATAAGTGTGTAGCGTTCTATATATACATATATAATAAGACTTCCAAAGACGTATTCCATATTTTCAAAAAGAGGTTATAAATCCCCATCCATCCAGTGTTTCGATATCGAACTAAAGACTCATTCAGATCCAGGATTATTTTTTTTTTGAAGTTATGAATGAATGCTCTTTCTATAGTACTAATACTAGTACTGCCCGCTAACATGCTCTTTGGGCTTTGCTAAATAAATGCTCAACTCAAAACAAAATAAAAAGGCTTAATTTTTTGTATTTCTTTGTTTCCCAAATCTTTCAAAACTTTTTCATAAACTGCTCCACGGATTTGGTTTTCCCCGATTTATAACAAGGGCATTTCAAAGGATTTCCTTCTGTGTCCATCCACACTGGGCACTTTTAAAATGGAACAGTTAGAAGATAACGCAGCCCATTGGAAATAAATTTCCTACATTAATTTATTCAAATACTGTGGCTTTGATCCGTTCATACATCCACAAAATAATGACATAATCTTATGGTATATTCTTCTAGCCACAGGAAGCCAGTTTAGATAGTGTTGGTAGATTTTACTGTTTCTCCTAATTTCTCAATAAAAGCAAAATGGAGTTGAAGAAGAAATCGTCTTTAGCGTTTTTTTTTTTTAATTCTCTTTTTTTAAAAAATCCCACACTTTTTAAATTTTGAATGTTTCTTTTTTAAAAATAAATTCCAAATCGCTTTATAAATAAAGAACTTATTTAAAAGATCTAATTAGTTTCATTAATTAAAAGTCCAGTGAGTTGGTATATAAATATTTTTTAAATACTTTCGTTTACGTTAGAGTATCAATCGGTCGTAAAGAAAGTCATTTACTTCACGAGAGCAGCCCTCGTGCTTCCCTCGCCCACAACACGCCACCTCTTGTCCTCGTGAGTGGTCATTAAAAAAACACGAAACGGTCGTCTTGGAAACTTTCCTCTCGTACCGTCGGCAGCTGGCATCCGGGCTTTAAAAGTTTCCGTCCGTGGCAGTTGTAGATTACAGGGAGCCTCAAGAACTGGAGAACTGGACCAATTTGACCCTCTTCTCCCGTCCCTTTTCTCTTATCAAAAAACAAGTAGGAAACTAATAAGTCATTTTCTAACTTTCAATCTTTCTTTCTTCCTATCTTGTTTGATGCATTTCTCTTTCTCTCATTCTCTTTCTTTTCTTCTTTCCACCCATTCTCTATATCTCTAAAAGTGCAACGTCTTTCTCTCTCTCCTTTTTCTTTATCCCTCTCCTTTTGCCTCCTGGTCTCTCTCTCTCTTATTCTTTCTCTATCTTTCACTTTACCCCCACCCCTTCAAACCATATGTCTTTCTATCCCCATCCTTTGCTCTTCAAAACTCTTTTCTAATCATTATGTATTTACTGGTATCTGTAAACCTCTTCCTCCCCCACATACTCTCATAATTTCCAGTCTGTTGTCCACTCCCCGACCATCCCCCCGGATCAAGGACGAGAAAATCCCCAAGGTCCTTCCGTTTCTCATCATAATACAAAGTTACTCCCCTCCCACTCCCCCACACTCCCAATCATACACCGGTATTCACTCAAAGACCTCAGACCGAAAACTAAGGCCCGAACAAGATGGCGACACGCGGTGGATTATAATGCGTTGCCTGGCAACTTGGTTCCGTAAGTGTATTAACCTGTTGAACTACTGCTTGGTTGTCGAGAGAATATTTTTGGGGTTTCTTATCATACGCCAACCATTTGCTCTAACTGTTATGTCATCAAAGAAGTCTCGTTAAATCTACAATTTCAGGGGATTACATAACCATTTTATGACTGAGAATATGACGCTAACTTTTTCATCTGGTTTTCATATCATAAATCCTCTGTTCCTCTATCTCTACTTTTATGCCGAAGATTACTACATGGAACGATTATCAATGGTTAATATCTAGCATTGCATTTTTATATGAGTTTTAATTGATTAAAAAATTGCGGGTTTTCCTCTTTTTCTCGGGCGACCCATTCCATGTAGATCTAAGAATTTCAGACGGGACGAACGAGTATTTGTATATGTTTTTATCCCCATGTCTCTCTTAGTACTCTTTTTCAAATTTAGAATTAATTTCCTTATGTATTATAACTGCTTGGCTCTTTTCTTTTATCCTCTAGTGTTTCAGGGTTCTGTGATTTTACTAATGCGGTAACTCTTAATAATATTATATACAAGTTTATAATACTTTGAGCTGCAGGTGTAAATAATTCTATTAGCACTCACGTCTAAGTATTAAGGGGGATATCACTAAGGTGGGCACAATGAGGGACTAGATCTAACACACTTCAAAGCGCGTACATGTTTCACTCTATGTAATGAAATCTATCTGAATCTATTAAATTTCAAACATTCAAATACGCTTTCAGAAGTTATCTATTGGGGAATCAGGGAAAACCCGCACGTGATTTACAGATACGATTGTCAAATGGCTGGAATAGATATATTTACTTATCTTACATGAAAATTTCATTTATAGCTTATGTTATTTTTCTTTTAAAAGCTCAGAGAAGTTTCATTTAATATTCTGCTGCCCCCGTAAGACAGAAGTTGGAATACGAGCCGCTTGTATTAAAGGGGAAATAAATTCTACATGGTGTTGTGTAAAAATATAAATACCAGTATTACTTCCCTTGAGCCTTGAGTAACTTCTATTGTGCTGTGAACGACTTTTTCTCACAATGATCTCACTTTTATGTAACAGGCGTACAGCAAAAAATGATATTGATTATTACAGGGGAAAACTCCTATCAATGGTAAAACGTTTAGCTTGATTAAGTTATTTAAGAATTCATCAGCATACATTTTAAAGAGGACTTAATACTCCCTGAACGCTAAATACAAATAGAAACAATTAAGTGCAAGTGAACTGGTTTTGACGTAAGTCTGGCTGTGAATAGGTACACGTAGGTGTTCATAAAGTCGTTGCTGACACTCAAATCACTGACTTAGTTGACACATTGGTGACTCTGGTTGACATTTGCACGGTGCTAAATAATTAAATGACGCAATTTCAATTCTTTTTTCAATAGCTACTCAAATGAAATACGATTAACTGAATCGTTTGCCACACGGGACACAAAATGTTTCGTCCATTATTTTTTATCTGTAATTTTAATCACAGTATAGACAAAGTTATAAACCCTGCGTGAAACTTCATCCTTCCATTATTTTTAAGGCAAGTGGCTATGTATTCGTGGCTTGACTATCTCATAAAATATTTAGAACAAGATAGAAATAGAGTGGTGTCAGTGTTAATGTTCGGTTTTATAAAAAAAACTTTTACAAATGTAACAAAGATATAAAACTAAAATGCTACCTCACCCTGGTGAGACCTATACTAGAAAATGCATCTTCTGTATGGGACCTATCCACCAAAGAAAATATTGATAAGTTAGAACAAATCCAAAAAAGAGCTGCCAGATTCATTACTGGAGAATATTCAAAACTGACGATAGTAACACCATTAGTTAAATCATTAAACCTTGAAACACTAGAGGATAGAAGAACCAAGAGTAAATTAATTATTATACATAAAGCGATTAATTCTAATTTAGAAATACAGCACGATAATAAACACATAGAAAACTTAATATAACCTTTAGATAGACATTAGGATAAAAACACCTTTCTTATTCTGTATGCAAGAACAAACACATACAAGTTTTCTTTCTTCCCGTCCTGAATTCGGGCGTGGATGGGTTGCCTGAAGAAACAAGGAAAGCCAACACTTTATCATCATTTAAAACTCTAACAAGGGTGCAGGACTAGACACAAACCATAGATAAAGTAGGACGCAATAATTTTCTGTAACAGATAAGATAACAGATCACATACAGATGTTCAGTTATAAAGGGATGGCAGAGAACGGAACAGAAAGTAGAGACCACTGAGGCGGAAAGATATTGGTTAGATCTACGGATGTATCGGATTACAGCTCGGTTCCGACCATTCCGGAATCAGGCCATTTTTAAAAAATCCGGCTCAGGCAGAATTTTACTTCATAAATCCTGCTGGCCGGTAGAGCCCAAAAAACATATATAAACTTAATAGGTCCTGCTTTTATTTCCATATTCAATAATTTTATGCTGACGTTCCATAATAGGTATTTTAGTGGAGTAATTGTTTTTTCCAAGTATTTTTTTAAGCGTTGCGCTGCTTTCTAAAATTAGTATCGTTACCAACAGACTGGTGGAGGGGATATACATAACAAATTATGTATTGACTTCGGGTTAAACAGGACGTAAACGTAAAGGCTAATGTGGAGATAAATAAAGAAAACGAAACAACAGAAATACTGAACACGATAACAGACAGGTGCTAACGAAGACAAAAAACATGTAGAAAGACGCACAGCCTGCTCACCTGTCAGTACAGGTATGTGAAACTAATAAATAAATGCATTTTTTTTCTAGTTTTACTTTTAGAAATCCTGTCAAGCTAAATTAGTTTTGTTACGTTTGAAATTGATAGGATATAACGAGCTGTTAAATAGGAGAAGAACTGGGAAATTTTAAACTATTGGAGTAACAGAGACAGTAGGTCAGGTGAGTTAGGAAGATGTGGGACATTTCATTTAATTGGGTAATAGAGAAAGTAGGTCAGGCGAGTTATGAAGATTTGTGAAATTTGATCTTATTGGCCAACATTGACAGTAAGTCAGGTTAGTAACGGAGCCATGAGACATAGAAAGATTGGGTAGTAAGTTATTCAGAGTGAAATTAGTGCCTAATCCCCTATAAGTAGTATAAATCTATTCAATTTAAGCTATCAGGCAGATATAGTCAGATACGTTTTGCATCTATATAGTCTCGCAGCTTCAGAAAAAAAATGAAGCCAAGGCAAATAGAGTTATATTGCCAGAACAGACCTGGGAAATAAACAAATGGTAGTCCAGACTACTAGAAACGTTTCCGGGAAATATGCGGGTCCTCAAACTTGTTGTAATCCATAAACTGATTTATTGCTTAACTTAAATGCGTGCTTTGTAAGGTTGTCATTTTACTTACGGTTATTTTTAGTATTTGACCCACCTTATATTTTATTACTGTTTTCTATTAAATTAAGGCTTCGCTTCGGATGGCCCTTAAAATTGTTATCCATGATTTTAAAAATGTCTGTGGTAAAATTTTATTAAAAGATAAATTATACTGAACAACTAAATTAAAGTGGGCAGTACATTGATAAGAGAGATAAAACTATGACCAAAAAAATAAATGATTAGTCCCTTTATTTCTCGTCCATTAGATTAGTGGTTAAAGGGAAGGTACTGAAGGAAATCAACCAACAAATTATTGTAAATGAATACCTTCCCTTGTATTGAAATTTTCTCATTTATTAGTTACTTTCAAAAGGGACAGTCTTAAATGTTATTGTGACAAGGCATTACATTTATTTTAACCGTTTGTTTAAAAATTATTTCCGGCTTATTATGTTTTAAATTGAAAGGTAGGTGATTTGTACGAGGGTTGTTGTGGTGGTGGCATTAATTTGAGATTTGTAATGATTAGTTTAATCGGTTCTCCGACAAAATGGCATCCTCAAATCGGTTCCGACATACCGACCCCGGCAAAATAGCCCTGGACTAATAGATGAACTAATAATATAAAGTACAATCAAATATTTTATTCGTATTTTTACTCATTGATTAAAGTGTCAGGCTTAGCTCACACGAAACAACAATAATGACGTCACAAGAATGAATTTAATAGCCTTAACTCGATATGGTACCATATCGCGGTTATTTGTTTTAAAAAAATATAATAACATCACAAAAAATAATTTTAAGATTTTAATAATTTTTAAGGGAGAAAAATTTTCAAAAGTTAAAAATGCACCAAAAATAAGTAAAGGCTATGTTAAAAAATGTAAACTATTTGTCTGGGGCGGAGTCGTTTTGTCTGGTCACCGTTTAATCATTTGGATTGTGTCTTGTTGTTTTTAAAATATTAGCACTCAGCCCAAGCTTGTTGTCAGCGAATTGATTTTGGAAATTGAACTATCTGTAATAACCAAGTTTTTTTTTAAACTATAAATCCCTTATATATGAAACATCATTAAATGTATAGATTATGTTCAATATAATACGCACCACGTGAGAGACCCCTGTGGCATCGATGGCTGGCGTGAAACTCCAGTGAACCGTGCTGTTCAACTATAGCAGACTACTACACAATCTGCATAGAGATGCATATAGTATAGAAATAAAAAAATTCACTAATTTAATTACGGTACATTCGACCTATCTGAAATTTTGATACAAAACTTAGTTTGGTGATAAGTCCGTGTGCAAAATTTTAGCAAGATAGAATTATTGGAAGCGGGTCGTTTTTTTTTTTTTTTTTTTTTTTTTTTTTTTATTTACTTTTGTTTTTCCGTGGGGGCCGCGGTGGTCGAGTGGCAAGCGCGCTCGACTGTCGTTCCGATGGTCACGAGTCCGAATCTATGGGAAGCCAAGGACTTGTTCCCTGGGCCAAGGGCGTCCCCGAGTTCCACCCAGCTCCAAATGGGTGAAAAACGGCGGGGCAATGCGTGGAACCCTTAGCCGTGGCATGCGAACGCTGCATCACTTGCTAAAAAACAACTGCTGCCTTGCAGATGGTCTTGGCTGACCAAAGGCTATGGAAGCAAATCCAGAAAATACAGCAGGTTGAAGTCGGAGACCACGGGCCCATTGGCGCAAAACTCGTGGCACGCAAAACTCAATATTCAATATTGAGAATGAAGAAGAAGTTTTTCCGCGGTTGGGACCATGACAGAGAGAGAGAGAGAGAGAGAGAGAGAAAGAGAGAGAGAGAGAAAGAAAGAAAGAGAGAGAGAGAGAGAGAGAACGACAAGACGGTGAAGTTAATATAAAGGATTTTAAACAGTACTAAAACAGGCGTTTTCAGCAAAGTATTCCCTACTTTTTTAAGACGAAACAATATTTTCACCTGATGTTGTTCAGGTGTTCTTGGTTTGGCTAAGCCCGTACATTCATGAAAACCTTCCAAGTGGAAAGACAATAGGCTTGGGTCAAGCTGAGAGCATTGCCAGTGAGTCATGTACCTGGAACACAATGATGAAAATGTAGGAGAATGGAAGATCTTAAAATCAATAGACTCGGAATTTAATCCGCTTCTTTCAGATTGCCAGGCACAGACAACTTTTAAAATATAAAACCAGGGGAGAAAATTCAATGTTGAATATAAAATAAATCTTCAGTATTTTTTTAAAACTTTAAATCTTGGCTTTAGACAATGAATGAAATAGAGATGATTGTCTACTTATAAGGAGTTTCGAGTTTCCCGCAACATTAATAATTTACCATTAAACTCTATATAACAATATTTTAAGGATGAAAACAAATACTCGTTCTATGAAGTTGCCATGTAATATGAAGTTTAACTTTTTCTTGTGTTTTAATAGAGTGTTTAATATCAGAAATAACAATTGCCATGGTTACTGCCGAGGGAATTAAAACAGTGAAGGTTTTCACCTGTTAAAAGTGCTATTGATAGAGAATTGATTAAAGGTGCTTCATCATTGTTACATTGAAAATATCAAGAGATTTAATGATAGGGGCTTCATCATTGTTACATTGACAAATATCATGTGATTTACCTTGAAATGAACTCTAATACCTTGTGTGTTAATTTGTTCATACTGTGAAAGATTTGGTCACCCACTTGTAAACTTATTATCCAAACACTGAACTCCAAGTCAGAATGCAAAACTAGTTATGTTTAATTCCTCAACATCTTTACTATCTTATCAAACTAACATTCGTGTCTAGTCAGTGTGTTCCTAACTCTGTCCTATCCCTACATCTCTCTCCGTCTGTCTGTCCTTATGTCCCTAACTCTCTCTGTCGTGTGTTCGTCAGTGCATCCCCTTTATACCCGTCCGTCTCCGCACCTATACGGTCAAGCTTGTACCAACCTCTGGCGAGACTACCACACCCAGGCCTGCTGCCGTCCACAAGCTTGCCTGGTTTCTTCCCCGCACCCTCCGCTTCAAAGGACACAGCTGGCCCGTGGTCAATCCCCGTCCACATTAAAGGACCCAAGCTTGTCGTCCGTCACCAGGATCCCAGGTTGGCCTCGTTCCTCGGCCGCACCCGTCCCGCTTCAAAGGACCCGTCCCTCTGAGCGCGGACAATTCGCCCCCAGGGTCCCCACAATACCTATCATCTTTGCATCTTACCTGGAATACCTTGTTGTTATGTGTTTTTTTCCTGGGGTGTTAAAAAGCACGTAATTATTACCTTTATCGGAAGTTGCTATTACCTTGACGTTATTGGGTCCTGACTTATCACATCTTGATGCTTGTTAATTTGTATTTTTAATTTGGCTCATAGCCTCAGGAAATCCACAAAAAACAATTTAATACTTGTATAAACTAACCCACATTTTTTAAAAATAAAAAAAATGTGGACCTATAATGATAATTCCAAGAAACACATGGCGCCGAGAATTGGAGGCAGACATCAAGAGGATTGGCCATGAATGGAAGATCCTGGAGAAAATGGCCCAGGATAGAGATGTCTGGAGAGCTCTTGTAAGTGGCCTATGTCCTAGGAGGAAGTGCAGACGCCGGCGATGATCGGTAGATGTCACTCATGGACGAGAAGGCTCAACAACAACAACATAATGATAATTATGTTAATATTGCGATTCAAATATTGTTTGTTGTTGCGATCTCGCCATTGCGCACTTAAACTGCGTTTGAATGAACTACTGAGTATATATAGTACACTTTGTGTTTTCAACACTATAGATAGATATATAAAACTATATATATGTGCCACTGCTAGATATCAGTTTAACCAATTATCAAAACTCCATGATTACGTTTTCATTAATAAATTATCACCTCTATAACATTAGGTTTTAGGCACTAAGATCTGTCACAAGACAGTATACATGTCACATGACTCTATATATGCCAACAAGTTAGTCAGTCACAGGACTACATATTTGTCACAGAAGAGTATACGTATTTCACACAAAGGTCTTTCTGTCACAGGGCGATATATCTGTCGCAGGAAATTGTACCTGTCACAGCACAGTATTTTCGTCACACAATGACATAGCTGTCCCACAATATATTAGCATATGTCAAAGTACAGTATATCTGTCATAAGACAGCATTAAAGGGCCCAGCTATAGATAAAATCTCTGGACTCTGCATTCACACCTGAATCACACTAGGGCCACCAGCAGGACCTGCGATGGCTTTTAACGACCGTCCACTACACATCTTTATGGAGCCTCTGGTGGCGTCACGGGAAGGGGGAGGGTGGCACCCCGTTCTCTTTTCGGCTTACACGAAACTTCCATTTCTGAAAATACAAAGCTGACAGGGGTATTGACGTTTGGGGCCGTTCTCGACTCCCCCCCTTAACTCATGGGGCTAGCTACATAGCTAACCACCCCATGATCCCCACCCTGCTCTGTGTGATCCAATGCATTTTAATCAGCTTGTCGTGTCCTTGACCCTCTCTTCGGGCCCTGAGCCTTAAGATGACCAGTGGAAACTTACATAACCTAACTTTAATTATATCAATAAGTTCGGTTACTGAGGTGGATGGTGATCAGGGTCGAGGGTCGTTGAGAATATATCAGTACCGTAATAAGAAATAAACTGTGAATTATTTTACTAACAGAGTTTTTGTAAATTTAATCCCTGAAATTTTCCATATGTATAGTCTTAATCAATGTTCCTTTTAAACTATGCGGCTGCGCGGGCTCGCAAATATGTGATCGATGCCGCGCAGCAGTTTAGAATTGCAGCGCAGCAAATTTTGTGAAACAAAATAAAAGTGCTGTGCAAATTTGCACTCGAGTTCTTTTAATTCGCTCACAGACTAGCTAAACTTACAGTGAACATTTGTCTTAGTTTCCCCAACATCCTTACAAACGGTCTCACATGAGTACGAGTCGGTTATGGG
Organism: Radix auricularia; assembly: GCA_002072015.1. NCBI lineage: Eukaryota > Metazoa > Mollusca > Gastropoda > Lymnaeidae > Radix > Radix auricularia. Next base: position 386,653 of record MUZC01000241.1, read on the forward strand.
GCAAAAATAATATTTTATTTGTTTTGTTTGTGCGTCTTTTTTCAAATTTACATTGAACTTTTGTATAGTATAAATTCTATATTTAATCCGTATTCCTCTCTCAAAAGAGACTCATAAGAAATCATATACAACACTAGCTTCTATTAAAATGAAATTCATTTTAAATTTTTATAATCTTTTGTATGCACTTGTCGTTCTTATTTGTAAAGTAACCAAATTAAATAACATTATGTATTTTCTTAAGCTTCTTTTCCGTGTTTTTCCCCATTGATATTTTTATTTAATAATTTTTTTTCTTCAAGTTTTACATATTTTGTTTTCCCATGATTTTTTTAAAAAAAAATTTAACTTAATATATAGATTTTTTTTTGTTTATTCTGGTAACTTACACTTAACTATACTTTTAATGTATTGACCACAACCTGCCTTTCTGTCCATCCCACAGATGAACAGACCCATCCAGGTGAAACCAGCGGATAGCGAGAGTCGTGCCGGTGAGTACAAATCTTTACAATCAAATTACAATTGTGTAGAACTCAACTCTGAGAAGTTTGTTTTTCCCTCTACTGTTAGCCCAGCGTTAAACAAAAATAGTCATCTTTAAATATACAGTACAGTTTTCGGTAATTTTTAAAAATTTCATTTATTAATTATTTAATTGTTGTTTTGTATTGTTTTTTGTTGTTTTTAGCGCATTTTCGAGAAGTCGAATGCGCTATTGCAACCGTTTTGTCCGTCCGTCCGTCTGTCATCACCCTAGATCTCAGCATCCATAAGTCCTAGACCCATGATGTATATATGTTTTTTGTATGTCCTGACCTGCCATTTGTGCATCAACACTCAGTTACTCGATCCGTTAAAAAACCCCGTTAAAACTACCAAAAAACATTTCGAATCGAGAGATAACACTGGCGCAGGCAACGGCCGCCATTGCTGGAAGTCTTAGTATTATCAAAAGTATTAGTTTTTTTTTTTGTTGACGTCATTAGAATATGTGTAAAAGTTTAGAGAGTTTTACGTCATCATTTGTGGTGACTTCAATCAAGATCTTAGCGGCCCAGGGGCAGAAATTGAAAACTTTTTCGAAACAAGCTTCAACATTCAACTACTTTCACCAAGATTGGCAACTACGATCTATCAAACAACAATTGACTGAGTATTTGGGCGATTAGCTGATTACAATTTAGAATGTTTTATTTATGAGTCCTATTTCAGTGACCACAAACCACTTGTAGTTAGATTAAAGAGAAAATTAAAAATTTTTAAATGTAAAGAAATGACTTTTAAATAAAAAAAATTTCAGGTATATTCATTACACAAGAAAATTCATAAAAATATGTCTAAAATCTAAACACAATTACTGATAACTACATAATCCTGATATCTAACATAAGTACTGATACATAATACGAAAATGCGCTAACACGTCCTGAGTTCCAAAAGGGACCAGGCTTAACATGATTTTTTTTTAATTACGCGAAATAGTTTTATACTTTTATTTTGTCCCGCTTAAGATGCCTTTTTATTTCATGGTGGAGAGTAAATAAAAGAAAATGTGTTGATTTAATCAGAACATATTCTGAACAAAACGGGGGTCAGACTGCAGTCAAGCTTATAAATTAGTAAATGGAAAACAGGTAAACAGGGTATGGGTTAGCCTGACAGGACGTAAAAAAACAGCTGTTTTGTTACGTCCTGTCAGGCTAACCTATACCTTGTTAATCTGTTTTGTTACGTCCTGTCAGGCTAACCTATACCTTGTTTATCTGTTTTGTTACGTCTTGTCAGGTTAACCCATACCCTGTTAATCTGTTTTGTTACGTCTTGTCAGGTTAACCCATACCCTGTTTATCTGTTTTGTTACGTCCTGTCAGGCTAATCCATACCCTGTTTATCTGTCTTGTTACGTCCTGTCAGGCTAACCCAATCTCTGTTTATCTGTTTTCCATTTACTAGAATAAAATTCTGGTCTTCTGTTTGGAATTATCTTATCAAAATTCTAGGAAGCTTCTACGTTAATTCTACGTTTTATCATGGAAAACGCAATATGTTTATGGAGACCTTGTCTGAAAAATAATAACTTTTCCGGTTTAAGAAATAAATTACATTACTTGAACTTTGTTTCTCTTGACATAATTGTTTTTTGTTCTCTCTAAATACCTTTTTTAAAATTCTTTATCACTTCCTGTGACTCGCTTGACTCGAACGCTAACAATTCTTATATAGGGATTGCAAGGTGTGTTCAACTTTCTGTCTTTCTTTCTGCCTCAATTAAAAACATAAAACATCAAAATATGTTGTTGTTGTTTTTTTTAAACGTATAAAAATTTCTAAAAAAACAAACTCATCCTTGTTTAATCGTTTCTAGACTTTCTGAACCTCTGAAATATAATGAAGAATATATTTTATACATTGGTTTATTTACTTTCTTTCTCCATTTTCTGATATTTAAATTTATTGGGTTATTTCAATCATTGTTTATAATACATCTCGCCCTCTAAACGCCAATTTCTATTACTCATCACATACTCTCCAACTCTCCACTCCTTGACGTCATATCCATTCACTCATCACAAACCAGCTTGAAATATGTTCGCACATGCTTCACTTTCTTTTAAATTCCTTTGAACACTTCATAAAACTACCCCCCCCCAATTACACTCCCCAACCGGCCCTTACGACATCTGTAAACGGTTCTTGGTGAAAGCCCAGTTGACAGCCCCTGCTCGGTCGCACACGTTTGAGAATGACAAATATTCCCTCATGTGTGTGTGAGACAACTGGATTGTGGGAGAAAGTGATCGGTTGGGGTTGGAAAGTGGGGAGGGGAGGGGAGTTCTTAAAAGACTTGTGTGTGTGTGTGCGTGCGTGCGTGTGTGTGTGTGCGTGCGTGCGTGTGTGTGTGTGTGTGTGTGAACGTATGTGAGTGTGTGGATCTAACAGGAATTATTTTTATTTTAAGAAATTATGAGCTGTTTTATAGCGTTGAACTCTTTTAACATTCATTTAGCTCTCAGAAGAAACGGTTAACTCACGTATGTATAGTTGGATTGTAACGACATACTTTTTTTTTAAATATCTTATGTATATATAAAGATAAACATATTTGTTCCTGTGTGTAGAGAGAGACGGAGGTGAGGGGGTACATAGACAAAATGACAGAGGAAGACAAAGACAGAGAGATATATACTTTGGATGGAGAGAGGAGGTGATGGGGAGCAAGAGAAAGAGGGGGAAAAGAGAATCAGACCCCTCCCACCTCCTCCGCTCTTCACCCTCCACCCAGACCTTATTTTGTCCCATTCCTACAATCACATTTATTTGTTTGAGTTTGTTCTATAAATAGATTGTCAACAAGGCGCGCAATATTTCGACCATTATTATGTTAACTTTGAACACCACATCAATGCTAAAACGCCCATCAAAGAGAGGTCACTCTTAAAATGAATTGATTACATTTGTGTCAACTCCACGGTTCTCTCCCGTTAGCAATTTCAATATCTTTACCCAGTCATCATTTTAACCGCCTCCCCCACCCCTCGCCGCCCCACACCCACGGCGCCATGGCTACAGCACCCCCTTGGGGTTAGGGTTCAAATGGAGCCATTATGAGAGACATGCCTGTAGGGCCGTAACCTTGCCATTTGTTGGTAATAAATTGTCAACGTTATTTCGTGTGTGATTGAATTATCGAGGGTTTCGTTTTGATACAAACGGTTTCAAAAGGAAATCAAGTGATGAACGTTGTCTGCTAAACCCTAATTTTTCAATGATGTTAAAGCATCAACATTTTTAACACGAGATGTTAAACATGGGTAACTACTTTATGTCTCAAATCTTTTCTCTGAACACAGAAGTTTTTTAGTTTTAATCAATACGTCTGACCAATAACCGTGCGTTGAACTGCCACACCCTAGTTGTTACTGGTCATGGAAGACGCAGTTACAAAGACGCACTGGCTCTTTCACATTACTTTACAGAAATGTTCTTACCGGTGTGTTAGTTTTAGTTAGTATTAAAGTGTGTGTACCATTCCAGCTTCTTTTCCACTAAGTTTCGTTTACCTATTGCTTTTTTCATGTTTAGTTTTGTCCAACTTAATTGGTCCTGCTTGTTTTGTCCTAATTCATTTTGTTCTGTTTGCCCTTAAGACCTTTTTGGAAACAGTGAACAATTTTGGTAGGTTACAAGTAAAACCAGTAAAATAGAACGGAGACCAAAGACCAGAGTTCTCAACAAATAAACAACGCTTGGCTAACGTCCTTATTTTTAGAGAACCTCTGTCCTCAAATAATATTTTCTAGGTTCTCCGAAAAGATTCTCTTTCTAAAATTGGCAACCACTGACACACTTCCGCCCGTCTCCTTTGTGTGGCTGCGGCTCTCGATGACCAACGGTCACTCGCTTCCTCGGGTGCCGTGTCATGCCTAATTGGGCCAACAGGGAGATGACTGGGCATGAGAAGCCCCGCCCGACGCCTTGTCCAGGAGGGACACTGTGCTGAACGTAAAGTCTTGGTTCTACACATTGTGTGTTACCAGCCATTGTGTGTGTTACTGTAGCACGGGAACTCAAAGACAAATAATATTTGATACTTGTCCCCACTTAGTGCTCCATCTAGTGCTCTAGGACACTCATTAGTAAACAAAAACATTACTGGAGATAAATCAAAACTGACAAAAGTTACACCGTTTTTTTAAATAGTTAAGTTAAGCTTGTAAACAATGGAAGAGAGGAGAACAAAGCTCAAGGTAGAGACAATACGTAAAGCAAATAATTACAACGATTTTCTTATACAACCCTCAGATAGACAAAGGAATTTTTAAAAATCGTATTCCGTATGGAAGAACAAACACATACACATTATCGGTCTTCCCGTCTGTAATGTGGGCGTGGCATGGTTCTCTCGATCAAACAAGGAAATCAACACACTATCAATATTTAAAACTCTAATAAAAATGCGAGACAAGACAAAAACCAACCAAGGATACGCGTAGGACACAATAATATTTTGCACAAAAGGAGCCTCTGTAATGGATAAGATAAGATAATTAAAGTATATATATACGTACATATATATATATATATATACTTATTTATTTATTTATTTAAATATATCATTTCAAATTATGACGCCATTGATTGACAAGCAAACAGACTATGTCAAAATGTTAACCTCGAACCTCGTTTGCTGAATCTTTCTGTAATAAGGGATTAAATTAATCTAATTTAACAGACAAGAATCAGTAATTTACGCCAGGAGAATATCGCTGACAAACTGTAAAATTAGCTCAATTTCGTGGAGAATTATCCAAATTTAAGCAGAAAGAAAGTTATGACATATGGATATACATGAACAAAATTATCCACAAACCCAGAATTTGCTGCACTTCATTTCAACGGCTTAAAATTTCATCTTAAAAAAAATGTTTAGTCTATGTGATTAATTGAACAAATTCATTGTTGCTTGTCATTTTTTTAAAGACTGAGAACAGACATCATGAATTTTTCATACCACATAAAAATATTTTTAGTTTAAAATCTTTGATCTTGTTGTGCTACCAAATCAATGGAGCGCCTAATTGGAATCAATTGGCCACCATAATATTCTTTGAATCGATCGTTTTTTGTTTTAAAAATAAGTGTTGCTTGGTATTTTAAACGTAGGCGTTGTATTGTCGTATAAGAACAAACCAAGAACACACTGGACTTCTGCTAACACCTTGATTCAACTGATTTGGCTAGCAAAGGCTGTGTTAATCATAGAATTGTGTTGGATTTCGGCTCCGGCTCCGGCAATTCAGAATCCGATCATTTTTACAAATCCGGCTCCGACTCCGGTTTGATTTCAATTCATAAAGCCGGTCGAATTCTGAATACGGCACAGCCCAAAATTAATCAATACCTTTACTTTAGCTGGTGTAAAAATAGCTTGTCATTTTTTATCGACAGAGGAAATTTAAAAATCTTAAACGTGGGATGAAACATTAGTGGGTTGTAATTTTTTTTTTCAGTGTATTTATTTATTTATTGTATTTCTCCCGATGCAATTAAACTATGTTTTAATTACTTTGTAACGAATTTGTTACCCACTTTTTATTTCTTTCCAACCATAAATTAAGTAAACTCAGGTATAAGAACTTAACGCGGGTGAATGCCCAGGGGGTTGCTGTCCACAGCTGGACAGTCTGTGGACAGAATTCACGCAAGCAATCCACTGCCACGCCGGCCCCAGCCCAGTTGGTATAAATAAATGAACAACTGGAAACACAACGGTTTGCCGGGCTGGCGGTGGTGTACTCGGTAAGACATTGGTCCAAAGTGGAGGCCATTTTGGTGATGGTGACACTCGTGTGGGGTGGGGAGGGGGGCACTTTTGCTTGGTCATCCCAGCGTTATTTTTTTTTAAAATATGTTTTTGCTTTTATTTTATTTATTCCCCCCCCCCCTCAAAAAAAATAATAATAATAAAATGACAGAACTGGCGTTGAAGTCATTTGAGAAAAAAACAGTTTAGTTCTATAGTCACTTATAGCAAAAAATAATTTTTTAGCTTTATGTGTGAACCAATCGTTGAAGGTTTGCACGACATAAACATGGAGAAGTTCGTATGACACATATCTATATGGATGACGTGTCATATTTTTCATACATCTAATAATTTCCAAGGATCCTGCATTTTTAAGAAAGCCAGTTGAAAAATTCACATTAAAAATATATCCCGAAATTTTCAAGATTAATCATTTAATTTCAGTATCCTAAATCTAAATAAACATTTTTAAAACAACTATCTCTTTTCAATAGTCTGCAAAAAAATGGATACGTTTTATTTAAATTTTAGAAAAATAAAGTAAAAGCATAAATTTATATATATATATATATAATTTAGGTTACATCGCAGCATCGTTTAATGGAGCCTAACTCATCTCTCAGCGGGCAAAGTTTTCCCTTTCAAACTTTTCAGTTCATAAGGGTTATCTTTCTTTAGGTCGACAGTTGGAGATCATCGATCAAAGTTAAGGAATTCATAGAAACGTCTAGAACGATGTGAAGTGGACTTCCTCTTGTGGAGCATTTTCTCGATACTCAAGATTGGTCTTGTTCGTGTAGTTCTTGTCATCGTTCATAGGTGTAAAATAGATTGGTCTAATTCGTTTAGTTCTTGTCATCATTCATAGGTGTAACATAGATTGGTCTAATTCATTTAGTTCTTGTCATCATTCATAGGTGTAAAATAGATTGGTCTAATTCGTTTAGTTCTTGTCATCATTCATAGGTGTAAAATAGATTGGTCTAATTCGTTTAGTTCTTGTCATCATTCATAGGTGTAAAATAGTTTGGTCTAATTCGTTTAGTTCTTGTCATCATTCATAGGTGTAAAATAGATTGGTCTAATTCGTTTAGTTCTTGTCATCATTCATAGGTGTGAAATAGATTGGTCTAATTCGTTTAGTTCTTGTCATCATTCATAGGTATAAAATAGATTGGTCTTGTTCGTGTAGTCATCATTCATAGGTGTAAAATAGAAGGGTCTTGTTCGTGTAGCTCTTGTCATCATTCATAGGTGTAAAATAGATTGGTCTAATTCGTTTAGTTCTTGTCATCATTCATAGGTGTAAAATTATATCTCACTTTCTTTTAATTTCTCTCAATCTCTCTCTTTATTTCTTTCTGTGTGTGTGTGTTTGTCTCTCCCTCTAATGTTCTTTCTTTGACTTTGTCTCTTTGTCTGTATCTTCTCTCTCTCTCTGTCTCTCTCTGAGTCTCTCCGTTATTGTCACTCTCTCTCTATCCATCTATCAATAATATATCTATGTATTGTGCTTGTAAGTATGTATATATGTATGTATGTATGTATGTATGTATGTATGTATGTATGTATGTATGTATGTATGTATCTATCTATCTATCTATCTATCTATCTATATATCTATCTATCTATCTATCTATCTATCTATATATCTATCTATCTATCTATCTGCCTACATGTCTATCTATCCGTCTATTTATCTATCTATCTATCCATTCATGCATCCAAACATACATCCATCCTTCCAACCATTCATTCATCCATGCATCTATCTACCTATTTATCTATCTATTTATCGACATAATATATATCTCTCTCTCTCTCTCTGGCTTTATCCAACAGCTAAAACACAGTTATCACAAATATCTTTCTAACGCCATATATTCTGGCCACACAAATACAAGGTATTCGATTAGCCTTCATGACGTCAATACTGTGGCTATGTCACGAATACAGTAAACTACTTAGAGACGTTCTCCTGCAATGATGTTGTTGAGACAGAGAATTAGAGCGATATTTGGGGAAACATGAAGTGTACAGTGAGAGATAAAAGGAAATTTATGCCCAAGAAAAAGCAATGGAAATATCCGCCAAAAGTCTTCTAGGAACAACAATTTTCTCAAGTTTGTCGATATCAGGGATATAGAGAAGAGTTTTAGCGCTATGTAAATGTGTTATTTGACAACATCGTGACAAACTTGTAAGATGTTTGCTATGTAACATGTCTTTGTGTGTATGTTTATATAATGTAACATGTGTATGTTTGTATAATGTAACTTGTCCTTTGTGTACGTGTGTATGATGAAATGACTTTATGTGTATTCGTATAAGATATAAATTGGCTTTAGATGTATTTGGTGTTTGGTTATTTATATTTTTCATCTTCTTTTTCATTTTAAATAAACATTAAAAGTTTTACACTTTTTTCCCGTTTCAACCCATGGAATGAAAACTGATCAGAAGAGAATATAAAGAAAAAACTAGCGTAGAGACGTGAGACAATGCACAAATAATGCGCGGAGGAATCCAAAAAGAAGAGTGACAAATGTGTCAGTTATTGAATGCTGTGGAGGTTCTGAAGAGACGATGCAATTTGTTGTGACAGAAGGAGAGAATTATAGACAGTTTAGAGGGGTGGGATAATGTGTGTGTGGGGGGGGGGCGGGGCTTAGAGAGTAGGAACTTCATAAAGTTTATTTCTTAGTGATTTTGTGGTGTCTATTTTTAACACCAAGTGCTGCCTATTTGGGTCAAATGTCCTTTGTCAGAATTGTTTTCTTTAGAATTTCTTTTATTTTAAATTAGACCTCGTTTAATAAATTTAAGGAAATTTTATTGTTACAAGTGTTTCGTCCCGTTAAATTGCCTTTATGTGACACTATAATTTCGGTTATTACGTCTCCTGATTACTGAATACTACTATAAATATGGCGAGCAGTTAAACAATGTCGTTTTCCTGCCTTCTCGGCGATTAAAGTTTAACTACTTCCTGTGACATTAAGTTTTATCTAACTTTACGGTGTTGTTTATACCAATAAGCTTCATTATTTGTAGTCTCCATTTTAAAAAAAAATAAAATGGGACAAAATCTTATGTCTCTTGATAAAGCTGCAGTGTACCTATATATATATATATGTATATATACTTTTATTTGTCCCATAACCTCGTGGTCGTATGGGGTTCAAATGTTTCCATTAGAACTTTCTCGGGGCTTGGTAGACCTAAGCGGCGCCCATCTCCTCTCCACGTCAGAGGATTACTTTTTTTTTTTTTTTTTCAATAGTCATTCATCAAAGATTTTATTGTTGATATAACGTCGGCTAGATCCCACAGCCATCAGCTTGTGAGCCAAGCACACTATTGACTTCGATATACAGCCGCCATATTCTATTACATTAGTGCAATGGCCGGTCATAGCTATTGCGGGGCCCTATGTGGCATATTATGCGAAACAGACTGGGCGGGGTCCAGTCTGGGTAGGGTTAAGGAATTAATAAGGATAATAAGATAAAATTAAGATGGGCGGGGCCTATGAAAGCGTTGGTTACCAACTTCGACCGCTAGTTTGCAGTCGCCTAAGGCCAGCCCTGATGTTTTCGATAGATTAATATTAACAAAGCTCGCTAGATAGCCCCATTCTTAATACTTAGCGACACTATAAAGTGAAATTGTCCAATAGAATATATACCCATTTACGTTTATATTATGTAGCGTATGAGATTATTCTTTTAAAGTTGTGTTGTGATCAGTACTAGGGCATTCTGCTGGGCAGTGCCATATACCGTTGTCTGAGTGTAGTACTCTCCCGCAACTCTAGCTTCCTCTTTTTTTTTAGCTGTTGGGCACGTAAGTGCGGTTTTTTTATATAATTTTTTTAAATAATTTTTTTATATATATATTTTTTTATTAGAGGCAAGGCAGCAATGCCGACAGTTCGGGGCCCTCTTTAGCTCTATGCTGTTTAAGTATCAGTAGCAAGGAAATAGATAATATTGAGTATACTATCCCATTGATATTATGACAGACAACAATCTGCCATTGTATAAAATCTCATTAATCATCATACCTGACTCACAACCATACACCCCGTCAATTATCAGAAGTCGTCCACGACGTATTTTCTCTCTATTTCGGATACACACATCAAAGCTCAGCTAGTAAAACTAATAATACCGGTGCAAAGTTGAAAAAGACAAAGTGATCTATTTTCACAGGGACCACCTCTCTAGAGACCGATGTCTGAGCACACTTATGTTCTCTGTTATCAGACATGCAATTCTCCGGGAGATCCCATTATATTTATTTTTTGTTAAGGTGCCCGTTTTTTTCTCCCATTATGATGTTTAGGGGACTGCTTATTCATCTTCCTCGGGATTAACTCCCTAGGGGGACTTCGAATACAGAGAAATGGCTTTTATTGTTCAGTGCGCAGACAATTACGAGTGTATTATATGGCCCAATGCGTTTTTCCATTTCTCTTGCTTTATTTACTCTAATGAGCACATTTTAAGTTTTATCTCGATTTGTTCAATGTATTTCACTCTTTCTCGATCACTCTCTCTCTCTCTCTCTCTCTCTCTCTCTCTCTCTCTCTCTCTCTCGCTCTTACTCTCATTCACTTTGTGTAATGGAATTTAATGATAAAATGTATACGCAATGAAGTGTTGAACCCAATCTCTCACTCTATATGTGTCTCTGTGTGTCTATGAGTGTGTGTGTGTGTGTCTGAAATCAAATTGAATAATTAAATTTATACGTAATGAAAGTATGATACCCAATCTCTATCTTTCCCTCCACACCCTCTCTCTACACATATATATACACTAAGAACTATAACCTGCAAAGATGATTCTTTCGTCTCTTAGACTGAAAGATGCCATACATTATATCTATATATACAGCAATAAAGGTATAAGGTGGGGCATTATATTCTTTTAGATCAAAACAATATTTTCGTCATTTCTCGTTACAATGCACTTACATCTCTTAGCCATCCCTCCGTTGTCTTCACTTACATCTCTTAGCCATCCCTCCGATGTCTTCACTTACATCTCTTAGCCATCCCTACGTTGTCTTCACTTACATCTTTTCTTAGCCATCCTCCCGTTGTCTTCACTTACATCTTCTCTTAGCCATCCTCCCGTTGTCTTCACTTACATCTTCTCTTAGCCATTCCTCCGTTGTCTTCACTTACATCTTCTCTTAGCTATCCTCCCGTTGTCTTCACTTACATCTTCTCTTAGCCATCCTCCCGTTGTCTTCACTTACATCTTCTCTTAGCCATCCTCCCGTTGTCTTCACTTACATCTTCCCTTAGCCATCGCTCCGTTGTCTTCACTTACATCTTCTCTTAGCCATCCTCCCGTTGTCTTCACTTACATCTTCTCTTAGCCATCCCTCCGTTGTCTTCACTTACATCTTCTCTTAGCCATCCCTCCGTTGTCTTCACTTACATCTCTTAGCCATTCCTCCGTTGTCTTCACTTACATCTTCTCTTAGCCATCCCTCCGTTGTCTTCACTTACATCTCTTAGCCATCTCTACGTTGTCTTCACTTACATCTTCTCTTAGCCATCCCTCCGATGTCTTCACTTACATCTCTTAGCCATCCCTCCGTTGTCTTCACTTACATCTCTTAGCCATCCCTCCGAAGTCTTCACTTACATCTTTTCTTAGCCATCCTCCCATTGTCTTCACTTACATCTCTTAGCCATCCCTACGTTGTCTTCACTTACATCTTCTCTTAGCCATCCCTCCGTTGTCTTCACTTACATCTTCTCTTACCCATCCCTCCATTGTTTTCAATTTCCATTAATCCATTCAAAAATTTCAACGACGCATTTTCACAAGCACAATCGATTTTTTAACACTTTTCCGCTGGACGGCACACATTAATTTCTCAACTGTTATTGAAACATGAACGAGCTGCCAATGAGAATCTGTCATGAGACAATGACATCAACACATGAAACTTGCGCATCAGAGGACCACACAGTTTTAGATGGTCACACAGTTTTAGAGGACCACACAGTTTTAGAAGACCACACAGTTTTAGAAGACCACACAGTTTTAGGGGACCATATAGTTTTAGATGAAAACCGAGTTTTTAAGAGGACCACAGAGTTTTAGAATACTCGTCCTTGACTAATGAATTTTTTAAGCACTGTAGTCAGACACACAATCGTGTACCCCTACTTATCATTCTGCCCAAAAATTATTGTTACACTAATCATTGAAATAAGTCATCCCTTAGGCTACTTAATCACACTTAACATTTACTAAGACTTTCATAGACCATACATCCTGGTCTTAAACTACACATACAAAATATCCATACAACAGATATTTCAACCTGAACATGAAGTAATCACCAAGGCCCTCGTTAGAAATCTTTCATATGATAACTCGCAAAAACAATTTATATTTGGCAGAGCCGACTTTACCCCATTTTGGTCCCCTCGGCAAGGAAATAGTGTTGGGCCCCCTGGGAAATGAAATAGTGCGGCCCCCAACCCCCACATCAATAAAATATATATATATATATATATATAATATATATAAATAAGCATTCCCATTGGGCCTCTATGCTCGTGAGCCCCGTGGCAAATTTCTATGTGTTAAGACGGCTCTTATGTTTCTGGAATCATAGACCCAAGAACTAAAACTGTTTGTTTAAAATATCTGTAAAAGAGATGTTTTCATACAGAGCCTTTGCTTATGCAGATATTTTGTTAAATTGCTGTCCGAGTTACAAAGAATAGGAATTCCCGAAATTTTAAAAAATCACTAGACGCCATTTACACAGATAAATCAATTTTAAAGAAACCTTGAAAATTCCTAATTGCATTCTTCCCTCTCATTTTTTAAGGTTCCTTAACCATTTTATTTTCTCCCCTGCTATCGAGCTTCGGGAAAACAGAAATCTAATTAGAACTAATGACAGACAGATGGACCTACAGCCTACAGGAACCTGGTCTGTCGGCAGTCCTTGTGGTTAAGACACAGTCGCTGAGACGTATATCGATTTTAACTTACTTCCGATTCAGGGAGAGATGCATTTTTTTCTTGGCAAACCTTAAGATGGTGATGATGGCTTTCAATATGGGTTAAGAATTGATATAATAGCCAGAGACATTTTGACTATTACCCCTGATGGGCTGGATAATATCTTTGAAATAATAGTTTGTTCAGCGCCTCCATGTTAGTTTTCATGCTACGTTAGAAGTAAGTCCTCACGTTAACAACGGCACACGCACTTATCCATTTCTTAACTGTTAGTTCAGTCATCTGCAACAATGTCATTTATCTTTTTTCTTATACTTATAGAAGCTCTTCCGTTTCCATAATCTTCTACATAGAATAAGCGGCTGTTGTGTTAAAGATAAATGATGAGGCTATAAAGAGCATATGGCTACAGATCACTGAAATAGCAAGAGGAGCATGCCAGAGTTCAATAACTCTTTGATGATGACATTGATAGTAACCCACCCCACCCCCGCCAGACACTACCATACATGCTAGACTTATGTATATTAAATAATGGCAAATGATAGCTATTTAGCTTTATGTATGGTCTTATAGCTATAATCAACAAAGAGCCAGACAAGAATTGCCAGAAGATGGCAATATTATGAATTCTTACAAATTGTGTCTTGTGAATTCATGTTTTTGCTAGCGATTTCAGAAGATTGGGAGTACACGCATTGCCACCGTTTATTATAGTGGATCGTGGCTTGTAAAGTGTTGTGACCGAAATCCACTCAGACAAAGTGCGAATAAAACTTCATGACCCAAAACCTCTAAGGTCACCTAAACGTTCGACTCGCTAAGTGCAAGAGGCCCTTGTGCACTAACAGTAATGCAATTTAGCTCTGTGGTGGAAGTAATGGAACATCGTGAACGTAAAGTATAATTCCACGCTACTTCATAAACCTCTTTTACTTCTTTCTCGTACTTTCTCTTATCTTTGCCCCTCAAACGGCATCATCGTATATCTCTAGAGCTCAATTCTTGCCTCTCGAAGTCTCACTCTCTTCAACTATTTAATTAACAGACAAGTCCATGGATCACCGTCACAGCGTGTTAAATCATCGGGCAATCACATGCTAAACTGCTTCAGGCAACACATGTAAAAACAGAACAGATAACCCATCAGACACCCCCGACAACCCATTAGACAACCCATCAGACAAACTTAACAACCGAACTGACAACCCATCAGACAACCCATCTAACCATCAAACTGACAGCCTATCAGACAACCCATCTAACAACTGAACTAACAACCCATCAGACAAACCATCTAACAACCGAACTGACAACACATCCGACAACCCATCTAACAACCAAACTGACAACCCATCAGACAACCCATCTTACCATCGAACTGACAGCCTATCAGACACCCCATCTAACCATCTAACTGACAACCCATCAGACAACCCATATAACCATCGAACCGACAACCTATCAGACAACTCATCTAACCATCGAATTGACAACCCATCAGACAAACCATCAGACAACCCATCTATCAACCACTCTAACAACCCATCCTAACATGAATCATCCTATTCCTAACGGGTGACGGCCGCCATAAAGAAGCCCTTAAAATTATGTTTTCCCAAAAGCGCCTCAAAAACATTTTCTCTGCTACTTATATCGGCTGAGTGCACGCACCCGTCTTCGCTTGTAGGCGCTACACAAGTAAATAAAATGCTGTCTAATGTCGTCCAGAATGCTGGGAAATGAAAGCGGAAGTTATCAGCATTATGGGAGAAAGCCTCGTTTTTATGGATGCATGAAAATTTGTCAGTGCGTGAACACTGTTTGCATGTCATAAAACAAGGAGCAGACAAAGTTCTTAATGTTTTATGATTACTCTTGGCAGTAATCAAAAGATTAAGAGCAGCGCTTTTGCAGGTTTGTATACAGAAGGGTGAAGGTGTGGGGTTACAGTGACTGGAATATGATTAGCTTAATGCTTCCATCACAAAAATAAGTTATGAGCTTTTGTTTTTTATTTGGATACCACTTTTGGTTGTCTTTTAACAATATAGATAGAACTTTTTTTTTTTAAGTTGTAATTTTAAAATCAGTGGTCGAGTGGCAGCGCATTCGACTGGCGTACGATTCACGGGTTCAAATCCATGCGAAGGCAAGGATTTGTTCCCTTGGCCTATGGCGTCTCTGGGTCACCCAGCCCAGAAAGGGTATCTAACACTAGTTAGGCGGCTGGGTAATGCGTGGAGTCCTCATAGCCATGGCCTGTGAACTCTGCATCACTTGCCAACAGATAATCTGTCATGTTCAGTGGACGCAATTATCTTCTGCATAGAAGGAGTGTCTGTAAAGATAAGATAAGAAGAAGATATATTTGCCAGAGTTTGTAGTAAATAAAAAAATTATAGATTCTTCTCAACTAAAAACATATTTCTATTGATTTGGGACCAGAAAGGAATCTTTAGTTTGTTATATATTCTAAGAACAACGTTAGAATCACTGCTCACCAAAACAAAACAATTAGAACTAATGATGCTTAATAGTATTATTAGCTGTAATATTTCCGCTTGAAACAGATGCCATTTCGGTTATTTTCGTTTTATGTCATGAACGTGAGCATGACTTTCATCAATAACATAACAATAACACTTCCACTTCCATCAGCTTGTTTTACCTACAAAAATCTGGGATCTAAAATCGGTTTCTTTGATGTTTCTTATTTTGACTGCTGGCGAAGGCTAACTACAAAAAAAAACCTCTCATTTCATTGTCCTGTTCTTTAATGTCGGGCTTCCACACACCTTGTTCCGGTGTTTGTTTAACTCAGCTTGACACCCGTACTTCGTTTGTTTCACCTTTTTCTCTACCATTTAATCTGGAGATCTAATTATATCGAGCCTGGTCCGAAATGTTTATCTCCCTGACCGAAACAAAAGGGCTGATTCAATACATCTTTTACCAGAAGTTATAAAGACCGGTACTGTTCATTTATGTTATTTATTGTTACGAGTTTATTCCTATAAGTTTCATAAATTGCACAATATGAGATACAATATTATATGGTGTATTTCTGAACAGTTATTTATTTTTTTTTTTTTTTTTCTCTTTATGTATATTTTAAACAAAATAAAAGCCCAAGTCACTCACTGCCTCCGTAACGATAAGGGACATAGTACAACAGTATATAGCTGTTTTAAAAAACGTGTGGTGTTTTCTCACCGTAAAATAGTATATGATGTCACTGATTGAGGTTATATTTTAATTTTGTAGTAGACGATTTGATGGTTTATAATTACAAAATACTTTGTGTACGTTACAGGAAGTTTAATATTTCGTATTTATCAAACAATGTTAAGTTGCATTGGATTCTGAAAACAAATTACGGCGCCCTACAACCCCTAGTTATTAATATTTTGCAATCTATATTACAATAGAGACGCTTGGATTGGCCCATTGCTTGTTCAACGTCAGATAGAGTTAATTTCATTGTCTCTTAAAATTTTACTACCGCCAAGAGCTTCACGGTGGAGTAGACATGACTATTTAGGATTGGCTAATGTTTCTGAATGATTAACTAAATACTAGGGCTGGAACTGATTAAAACAAATGTTTGTTCGATTCATTTTTTTTTTAATTAACGATTAATCGATTCATTGGCGATTAATTTTGTTTAATATAACGGATATATGGATCCAGTTAAGTCAAGATTCATTATTTCGCGAAATCAGTTAAGTCGCAGAAATTATATGGCTTCCGAATTTTGTTACGAAACACAGCAAAATCGCTCTGCTATGCAAGAAATCAGGAAGAAGAACCTTTTGTTAACGTATGCACTTCTAAACAAATAACAATAATACGAGGGAAAAGCATGTATGTAAAAAAAACGTAAATAATTAATAAACAGGAAAAAATATGACTATTTTTTACATTATAATCAAATTTTAATCTATCAAAATAATTTTAATCGATTAAACAATTATCGATTAATCTATTAATTAATCGTTAATCTCCGCAGACCAACTAAATACTAATACATTGGTAAATTTTTTCTCTAAATCTACAGTCAAACGACGACACCAGATTTATCACATTTCACCAATCTTTCTCCATTCTTAAACAAACCGTCTCAACTAAGCCTACACTTTAAAATAATAATTTGAAAAAAATTATTATACAGCGGGAAATTATTAAATCTTTATAATAAGCTATTATTTTGTATTTTAATATCTCTCTCTCTCTCGCTCTCTCTCTCTCTCTCTCTCTCTCGCTCTCTCTCTCTCTCTCTCTCTCTCTCTCTCTCTCTCTGATATCATCAACCTATTCCGTACTTTTCTATGAAATTTTTTTTTTTTAATTTGCTTGCATTATAAAATCTGAAAAAAATAATATTACTATTGAAGATCTGGCTCTAGCGACTCGATCCGATGACGACCTATTGATTCCTGGCAAGCCAACAACATCCTACAAGTCAAAAAGTGATGTGACTTTTATTTTCATTTTATTTTTTTAAATCCTCCACGCTGTGCCTAGCGAGTGCTTAAATAACCAGGGGGAAAAAAAACAACTATTTCTCCCCCCCCAGAAAATTGCACACCACTCAATGCACGCCGATACCAAGTCACCAGTGTGTGTGTGTGATGGTCGGGAACATTGTTTTCGCAAATTGATTTAATGTCATTGGGAAAAGAAATCGTGTGGAGAGGCTTCTACTTTTTGTGAGGAGGGAGGCTGGGAGGAGGGGGGTGGGGCATGAGAAGGATAAGAATGTACAGATGGAGAAATAAATTTTGATAGAGTTGAATAAACAATCTGTTTGTGGTTTGTGTTTCCTCGTCTTGCGCTGTGAAAGGTTTCTAAAGTGACTCCGGTTAATGAGAAAGATGCTTAAAAGGCAATCTTCCTGCTGTCGTTTGTCAGAATGTCAAAATACTCGTCCGTCAATTTTGTTAAAAGATATCTCTTTTTTTAAGAACTTGTACCTGTAATATGTAAATATTTTTATATGAATTTTAAATTATTCCACTTATTCACTGTGCTAGTACCACATTGGTTAAATTGTGAGTGCCGTCCTAGTACCACATTGGTTAAATTGTGAGTGCCCTCCTAGAACCACATTGGTTAAATTTTGAGTGCCGTCCTTCTGTAGACGCTATCTTCACCTTTTTATACATGACTTTACTCGAATTTCTTATCTTAACTGTTTCAGACGCTCCTTCTATACAAAAGATTATTGCGTTCTACGCTTATCCATGGTTTATGTCTAGTCTTGCATTTCTTTCATAAACCTTCGTTTAACCGCTTTTTATAGGGATGTTCATAATATGGCGGAAGTCTATTAATAGAAATATTATATCTAAATTTATCTTTTGTAAGGACAAATTCATTAAAAAATTAATAAAAGATACGAGCCAATACGTGAATGTAGGTATATTGAGAATGATTGATCTTATCAGCTAATTTTTAATTCTTCGTTAATGTAAGACAGCTTATTGGACTTGCAAAATAAAAAAACAATTTCGTAATTTTAATAAGCTAATAATTTTGAGAACATAGTGATTTGACTGTATTTATGCCTCTAAACTTTGTTTCGCCAAAATGTAATCTTTAAAAAAAGAACATTACGAAATGAGCTATGACGTTTTCCGGTTTTAGAAATGAAGAACCCTATAACAGCATCGTTATGTCTATCGTGTGCTTGACTAACCCTTATTATAATAATCTTTATACATTTTCCTTAAAGAGAAAAAAATATTTAATTATTATTAATGTGATCAATGTTGTATAGATGGGACCACCCGGGGCGTCCGGAATTCGTTAGGCGAACTCAAAATGAAAGAAACCATCTTTTTTTCATCTAAAAATGCCACTTCTTAGATTGTTGGAAAACGTAGTGCTCTGCACCTCACATGCTAAGCTGTAACGTTCATAGGTATATAGTTACACTGGTCTTTCAATCGGATATTCCCGTTAAGTTTTAATTTTTCTCATGACTTCGCACCTTCCCTGCATCACGTTAAATATTGGGGAAATGGTGAGTTCCTAGCATTCCATCAACACACACTCACACAAACGAACACCCACAAACAAACACACATCAATACACAAACGCACATCAATACACAAACACACACCCACACACAAACACACATCAATACACAAACACACATCAATACACAAACACACACCCACACACAAACTCACATCAATACACAAACACACATCCACATCCACACACAAACACACACCCACACACAAACACACACACACCCTCAAACACACACACACCCACAAACACACACCCACCCACAAACGCACACCCACACACAATCACAGTTCCACACACAAACTGATGCGTTCTCTTAAATTTAAAAACAAAAACAATTTTAAAACATTTACTTAAAACGCGTTTCTTTTTCCATTTGAAATAAATCAGAGGCCGACAACAGGAATGTGAAATCTTTTCTTCATTAACCTTCTGTGTGAAGATAAAAAAGGTCGTTAAAATGCCAGGACATTCACATGGCTTTGTCTCCAGTCGTCATCTTCTTTATTCAATCGATTGTTGAGATTTTTTTTCGTATAGTGTAAAATGAGTTGGTTTTTTTAAATGCTGTTTCAGAGTTATTAACTCCCTTTTGAACAAGTGTTTGCGGCAAGAGTCGAGGAAGCAGATCATGTTAATAACAAACTAGTTTGTATTACACTGTGTTTGTTGGTTGTAATGACAAGATGTAACTTTTTTGCCAGCCAGACTAGGAAAAACATTGGCTGACGTTATTATAGCGAGAGCTTATGGCAAGTGAACGACTGAGTCTTTACGGCACATGCGGCTCTTATGGTACGTGTTGCTCTTTCGCCCCATATAAATCTTGCGGCCCATATGGCTCTTTCGTCCGCTCTGGCTCTTGCGGCCCATGAGGCTCTTGCGGCCCATCTGGCTCTTGTGGTACGTGTTGCTCTTCCGGCCCATCTGGCTCTCCTGGCCCATATGGCTCTTGAAGCACAAGCGGCTCTTGTGGCCCCTAAGCCTTTGGCAGCACATGAGGCGCTTGCAGCATACATGCGCTATTAGGGCTCTTATGGCACTGTAGGCACATACGGCTATAGTTGGAATTCAACTCTCGCAGCACACATGGCTCTCAGGGCACATATGGCTCCATAGGCAAATTTGGCTCTTGTGGCACAAGTTGCTTATGGGGCATGCGTGGCTCTGGCTGCACGTGTGTCTCTATCAGCACGCTGCTCTAATTTGAAAATGCATTGCAGTTACGAGTCGAATAATTTGGTAAAACACATTAAGGGAAAAAACTGTATGAAATCGATTACTCAAACGTTAATTCAGTCAAATAACATTCTTTAAACGGTACAGCTAAACAACGGGACTGTACTGCCTTTTCCTCTTCGATTATGTTATTACAGTTCTTTGAATACAAGTTCATAAATGTGATTTCTGGGAATTTGCTGGATTGTTTTGTGGCTATGATTTGTTTTGACGTGAATGACGTCAATTAAATTAACTGGAGAGCTGTATTCAAACACTCTCGGTACCAAAGCGACACAGTTCTGTCTCGAAGTGTCCGTTCGAGGATATTTCAAAGACACGAAAAAAATCAGGGGTTTGGAAATTCGATTTTAAATGCTTGTCATATTTTTTACAGACATAAAGGCGCTTTCCAAAACAATTTTTAAACGAGTTTACCCTATTTTTAATGCAATTTTTTTATCTTGTCTCTATTAATACCCAAGCTGGATTTTAAGAGGATTAGGCAAGTTAAACTCTCTCTCTCTCTTTCTGATAATGCCTGAAGATAAATGAAACCTTTCTTACGTCTTATAATTATAAGTTTGTCAGGATTACAAGCTTATAGTTGAAAAATTGTTGTTGATAATTATAGTTTTGATGTTGTTTGTATTTTTTTATATTAGATTAATACCTAGAACAGATTTTAAAAAGTTGAAAATAGAGCGAGGAGGAAGCCCAGGCAATATTGCCCCACCGCATTCATGTGTGGGACATCCAGAAGAGACTGCCACTCGAGGGTTGGTCTCATCAGCCACACCAAGGGCTGCAAACAAATAAGATAAACATGTCTTATTTCGTAGACGGACAGATGAAAAACATACAATACAGATCAATAAAACTCGTAGTAAACAAATAGGCAACAAAGATGCTCAGAAAGAGACCAATGAGCAGTTTAAGTTTGAACAGTTATATGACTTCAAAACAATAACCTAACACTCCCAAGACAAAAAATGTCTTCTTCACATCCTTATCGACCAATTTACCTTTCCTGTTCTCACACGCAGAATCTTTGTTTAAATTTTTAACAAAAAGATTATTGCATTTAGTATTTGAAACTTTTTCTGTTTTATTAAGCGTCAAGCCTCTTGTAGTTATCTTCCTTGTGCAACAGTCCAAATTCAAGATTTTTTATCAATCAATATTTCAGATGTTTATTTCTTAATTCTTGGAAATATTTATAGAAAGCGGACCATAAAAGTTAGTTGTAGAGGGGATATACCAAAATTTAGAGGTCAGAAACTAACCGTCTAGAGGACAAAGACAATTATTTTAGAATTTCGGAGAATGAAAGAAAGAGAGAAAGAGAGAGAGAGAGAGGGGGGGGGGTAAAAAAAAAACATGTTATCCCAAGGTAATAGAAACTTACCTGCGTCTAAGCCTCTACTTTTCTAATTCAAATCAACAATTGACTTTGTATTAATTGGCCTACAGCCTCCGTCTTCGTGAAAGTATGTGTGTGTTGGGGGGGTGGTGGCTGATATGTTTGGGGAAAAGAAAGGGTGGACGGTATAATGCTGTTTGCCAAAAGGTGGATCACAGGAGTTAAAACATATTTTCCAAATGATTCGGCCAAATTAAATGGGGAGAAAATATACAATAACAATTATTGAAATCGGATGACGATTCGATATTATAAACAAAATATCTTGCGCCATAGCCTGTACAACACAACACATGGGGGCCATAGCCTGTACAACACATGGGGGCCATAGCCTGTACAACTCATGGGGGCCATAGCCTGTACAACACATGGGGGCCATAGCATGTACAACACATGGGGACCATAGCCTGTACAACACATGGGGACCATAGCCTGTACAACACATTGGGGCCTTAGCCTGTACAACACATGGGAGTCATAGCCTGTACAACACATGGGGGCCATAGCATGTACAACACATGGGGGCCATAGCCTGTACAACACATGGGGACCATAGCCTGTACAACACATGGGAGCCATAGCCTGTACAACACATGGGGGCCATAGCATGTACAACACATGGGGGCCTTAGCCTGTACAACACATGGGGGCCATAGCCTGTACAACACATGGGAGCCATAGCCTGTACAACACATGGGAGTCATAGCCTGTACAACACATGGGGACCATAGCCTGTACAACACATGGGAGCCATAGCATGTACAACACATGGGGGCTAGACGCGGTATGGGTTTGTTTCTTTAAAATCTTTGCGACTGTGGGTGGTGAAGGGTCGAGGGCACAATACATTTGTACACACAAGGTGAAGGGTCGAGGGCACAATACATTTGTACACACATGGTGAAGGCTCGAGGGCACAATACATTTGTACACACATGGTGAAGGGTCGAGGGCACAATACATTTGTACACACATAGTGAGGGGTCGAGGGCACAATACATTTGTACACACATGGTGAGGGGTCGAGGGCACAATACATTTGCACACACATGTACATGTTGCGTTTCCCGTTCACTCTGTCAGGTTTTTATGATAACAGCTCTGTTGGCACATTGAATAACTATTTAATAACATGCTTCCATTGCTCTGACTCAGGTGTGACGTTGTTTCACCTGGGCCGGCTGTGAGCTTGGAGGTACCCGTGGATTTGTCTACAGTCATTTATTTATTTTCATCTTGATGGATTGGAGTAAACGTAGGAGAGCAATGACCGCTTATGTTAAGGCGACTCCCGACCTCACTCTGGGCTTGAAGCATACAGATCCTCATGTATGCCATAACGTGCATGTCTATAGTGCTGTTATCAATGTTGCCTGTAAGCTGCGCGGCGCACCGATATCTGACCAACGCCGCACAGCTATGCAGAATTACAGCGCAGATAGTTTTTTAAAATACTGCAAAAAACCATGGATGCTGTGCCAATGTTCACACGGGTATTTTACCTTTGCACAAGGACCAACTAACGTTAGCGGGAACATTTGCTGTTAGTATTACACAATTTACCTACAAAGGCCTTGCTATACATCACAAAATTTAGGGCAAAATTATAAGGCGCTTTAATTTACTTTAATAGTTTTAAGAGTTCAGTCTTTTCAACTTCGAAGGAAACCAACGCCTTATCATTGATTGTCATGTGGAACATTTTGATACAGTCGTGACAGCTGATACAGAGAATGAATCGAAAAAAACACACTTAACAAATCCACTCTTAGCAAGGTCTGGCGAATCCTGAACTAACAAATGAAAACCTAAACTATTAAGTGTATATCAGACTCAAATAATCAATGCCTAACAAATTAAGTTATCATAAATCAAAACCTAACAAAGCGAGTTTTAAAAAGACGGGTAAAATGTTTGTTTTATACCATAAGCACCGATAATCACAACACCGATTAACTTGAATAGATGTCTGTCTATGTATTATAAGACTGCTGTAATGTTGTGGAGATATGGTAACAAATTGATATTTTCCATATGTTGGGGAAACATTTTAACAACTTGATATATTCCATATGTTGGGGAAACATTGTAACAACTTGATATATTCCATATGTTAATTCAAACACACCAATCAAATTGTCTAACTTTCCGTCTGGAATTCGGTCGTGTAATGTATTGTCTTATAAAACCAGGAAAATTAACATGCTATCAACATTTAAAATGCTAATAAAAATGAAAGACTAGAAATAATCCATGGATAAGCGTTGGGCACAACGATCTTCTTATAGATAGAGCGTCTCCAATGTATAAGATAAGATAAAAATATTAAGATAAGCCAAGATAAGGAACTCATTAAGCGTGTTGAATGCTGCGTTCCTTCAGAAGAGTAATGCCGACACTTCTGTTTAACTAGTTGATTCTAGTCATTGAAGTATGATACCAATAATGTAATGTGAGAACCATACAATCAGATTAATGCCTGTCACACTCGTGTTAGGATTGTGTGAAGGAATTTAAGTAAAACAATGGACATTCAATCATGATTACATTAAGGTAGATGGTAGAAAATCTAGATGTACATCTGGACGAGATGGTAAGACTAGTAACATAACGATGGTATGTGAATGCTGGTAGCGCAGTGATGTTTGGGAATGCTGGTAGCGGATTCAAGGTTCGGGAAGGTTGGTAGGACAGGGATGGTACGGGAAGGCTGGTAGCGCAGTGATGGTATGGGAAGGCTGGTAGCACAGTGATGGTATGGGAAGGCTGGTAGCACAGTGATGGTATGGGAAAGCTGGTAGCAAAGTGATGGTATGGGAAGGCTGGTAGCACAGTGATGGTATGGGAAGGCTGGTAGCAAAGTGATGGTATGGGAAGGCTGGTAGCGCAGTGATGGTATGGGAATGCTGGTAGCGCAATGATGGTATGGGAAGGATGGTAGCACAGTGATTGTATGGGAAGGCTGGTAGCACAGTAATGGTATGGGAAAGCTGGTAGCACAGTGATGGTATGGGAAGGCTGGTAGTCAAGTGATGGTATAGTAAGTCTGTTAGCGCTGTGATGGTATGGGAATGCTGGTAGTGCAGTGATGGTTGGGAAGGCTGGTAGCGCAGTGATGGTATGGGAAGGCTGGTAGCACAGTGATGGTTGGGAAGGCTGGTAGCGCAGTGATGGTTGGGAAGGCTGGTAGCGCTAAGATGTTTTTGGGAAGACTGTTAACACAGTGATGGTATAGAAAGTCTGGTAGAGCAGTGATGTTATGGGAAGGCTGGTAGCACAGTGATGGCATGGGAAGGCTGTTAGCGCAGTGATGGTATGGGAAGGCTGGTAGTGTAATGATGGTATGGGAAGGCTGTTAGCGCAGTGATGGTATGGGAAGGCTGTTAGCGCAGTGATGGTATGGGAAGGCTGGTAGCGCAATGATGGTATGGGAAGGCTATTAGCGCAGTGATGGTATGGGAAGGCTGTTAGCACAGTGATGGTATGGGAAGGCTGTTAGCGCAGTGATGGTATGGGAAGGCTGATAGCGCAGTGGTGGTATGGGAAGGCTGGTAGCGCAGTGATGGTTGGGAAGGCTGGTAGCGCAGTGATTGTTGGGAAGGCTGGTAGCGCTAAGATGTTTTTGGGAAGACTGTTAACACAGTGATGGTATAGAAAGTCTGGTAGAGCAGTGGTGTTATGGGAAGGCTGGTAGCGCAATGATGGTATAGGCTAAATCTGGCATCAAACACAACCACTTGCAAGCACCTCACTCCGAGCCGCGCCGTGGCGATGGCATTGGAATGCCTTGCCTGAAATCGATGCTCTCTAAAGCTTGTCTCCAACTCCTGGAAGCGAAAGGCCCGCACTCTGATCGATAATTCTTTTCTCGGGTCCTCTGTACGCTCCCAGCGCCGGTGCTGCTGTCTATCGCGCTGCCTCGCGATCGCCTAGTCGCGGTGTTCTCAGAGTTGGGAAATAAAAATATCGGAACGGGAGACCACCACCAAAACAAAAACAAAACCGAAACAAACAAAAAAAGTACGTAAAATAAATTATTTCAAGATGGCGGCAGTTGTAAGAAGAGTGGTTGCAGTGAGGCCGAAATCACCGGCCAACGATAAAGGTAGGATGGTTGTTAAGTGGTTGTTTGCGTGGTTGGACAGGCCTCCGGAGTGGTTGTCTCCGCTGGTTGTCGTGGATGTTTGGAATGAGGTGATGGGTGGTCTTGTTTTATTACATCACGGGCCGGTCGGTTGTTTGGGAGATGGGGTGGGAGATGCATATTAGATTGTTATTTACCTGGATTTACATGCTGCAGCGATCTGCCCAGTGGCGATGCTTGACTCTAAAACATTTTAAATGACCCATGTTGTTAATCTGTAGCCATTTCGAAGCGATGGATATTTATTTGGATATTCGATGCAACAAGCCTCTTAGATATTTTCTATATTTTTACACGTTTTAAATTAAAGATGTACATATTATTGAAACATAACCTGCATGAATATTTATGTGCTTCTATGTCAACATGAGCTTCTCGTTCTGAGTGATAACTAAGACATACTTTATTAATCTTATTATATTCTTAAATATAATCTTATTATATATTGCATATTCAATATTAAAAAATGTTGTTGTTTTTTTTTAAACGACCACATCCTATACACAATTGTTAAACTTCGGATTTTAACTATAAAAACAATTTTTAAAAAACAATGTAAACTGAGGTGCTCTATAAGAGTTTTGTTACTGTAACATTATGCCGGAGAATCAATTGTTAAACTTCGGATCTAAACTATAAAAACAATAATAAAAACAATGTAAACTGAGGTGCTCATATAAGAGTGTTGTTACTGTAAAACTATGCCGGAGAAGCAATCGGCAGTCAGTTGACAACCGCCCCAACCTGTGGCTGAGAGGCTGATCGTTAAGCTTGTGCTGTGTTCCTCGGCTTCTCGAATGTGTATTTATGTCTCCCGCATTACATCAATGTCTCCATTACAACAGTGTCTCCTGGCTCTTTAGTCACAAACACATTTTTTTTTTTTGGCTGAGATATTTCATTTGTTGACGTTTATATTTTCCATAATTCTCCCTCCAACCTTTCCTCCAGTCGAATAACAGAATGTCTAACTCTGCCAGAAATATGTTCATTTTATAAAAGCCACTTCCTGATTGGCTATAGAGGTGAAACAAAGCACTCATACATATCCCTTGTGATCTTAGGCAAATATTAGAATAACTTTATATTATTGACTTAAACGTATAGCTGAGCCGCATGCCTCTCGATTAAAATTCTCACTGGAAGCTCATATTGACTAAAGAAAACAATTATTAATTTTAAAACCACTTGTCTGCTATAAATCCAAGTCTTTGTTGAAACTGTCAGCCATATAATATTGAGTTTTTGTCTGGGAGTAATTTTTAATTTAAAAAAATATAAACACTTACTTGTTTAAACGCCGTTAGATATATTAAAATAGCGTTTCTATGTAGATATCTCTGGTCATTGGGGTAAAGTGTTTGACATAATCTGAACCAAAACCGTTCGCTCAAGGACAGAAACAAAACAAAATAAAAGGAAACAAATCCAAATAAAATCATTTTAATACGTTATGTCGAGGCTTAGACAAAGTGTTTCTGAGATTAAATATAGGGTTTAGTTTGCTTATATTTTGTTTATTTCATAAAAATTCCAATGAGGCGTGTCCCTGTTATTAATTCATTTTTTTAGAGTTAGTTAGTTAGTTATTTCCTCTCGGGCCGAAGACGGCACATAGGGCAGAGGTCATGGATTTCCATTTGCGACGATCCGTTTTAGAGTTAACAAAAGTTTAAATAATAATTAAATAAGTTTTAGATCCGTTGGACTAAAGCTATACAGGAAATACTGGGATCATAGACAATAAATTATTTCTGTGTGTACGGGATAAAGCTAATGGTACTGCATTAGAAAGGATCAAATGTTAGGGCTTTACCCGCTAGTTTATTGTGTTAACAAAGTCTAGATGATGTAACTTGACCAACTAGTTGTATTGTGTTATCAAAGTCTAGATAATGTAACTTGACCAACTAGTTGTATTGTGTTAGCAAAGTCTAGATGATGTAACTTGACCAACTAGTTTATTGTGTTAACAAAGTCTAGATGATGTAACTTGACCAACTAGTTGTATTGTGTTA
>MUZC01000241.1:415881-432535 GCA_002072015.1 Radix auricularia
GGGGGGGGGGGTGGAATGAATGGAAAAGTTTACCAACTGATATTATTATTATTTATCAACTAAACTGGTTCCAAATATTAATATGAAACATAAAAAAGGCTAAAAGTATCAAATAAATAATACAGCAAGAATGTTATCCTAATATTGTATTTCACTGACTTGTTTAATTATGGAAATATTCATCATAATCCAAGGCATTGTGTAATAGTTAAATAATTCTTATACAGTATTTGAAATAAGTTATCAAAGTCTGATTCAAATCTTATCAGTCACTCAGACAATAACAATGACTTCTTTTACTTTTAATTTAATTTTTATTTAAAACAATAATAACAACTTTGGACAGCAAAGCTTTTATTTCTCAACCTCTTAAATTATTTATTTATTAAAATATTGATTATATTTCAATTGACACTATTCAAGCTAAGGCTAAGGAAATTAAATTATTTTTATGACCTTGACTAATGCTTAGGAACTATTGAAGCCAAAACTAGTATATGACACTTTTAAAAACTATTCTAAATATTGGTTCACATTGTCCATTGTATGCATTACACAGGCCCAGTGCATTTTTTTTTTTGTAAAACAATTTTTTAAAAAAATATGTGCCGTTCTCAGTGAGTAAAATAATTCAATTTTAACAAATTAACAATATAATAAATTAATAATAAATGTTAAAATACTAGAAAGGTTAAAATTTTTCCAGACATTTAAAAAGATGCCGTAACGACGTACGTGTGCATACCGGCACAAAAAAAGCCCTACATAAGCCTATGTACGGGACACATCAACCAAAGAAAACAATGATAAACTAGAACAAATACAAAAAAGATCTTCCAGAATCATTACTGGAGAATATTATTTAAAAAAAAAAACACCATTAGTTAAATCATTAAATCTTGAAACACTAGAGGTTAGTAGAACCAAGAGTAAAGTAGTAATTACCCATAAAGCAATTAATTCTAATTAAGAAAAACTACACAAAAAGATAACTTAATACAACCTTCAAACAGACATAAATATAAAAACACTTGTCTTATTCTGTATGCAAGAACAAACACATGCAAATTCTTGTTCGGAATTCGGGCCTGGAATGGGTTGACTGAAGAAACCAGGAAAAACAACACTTTATATCAACATTTAAAACTCTAATAAGAATACAGGACTAAACACAAATCATAGATAAGCATAAGACACATAAGACACAATAATCTTCTGTGTAGAAGGAGTGTCTTTAACAGATAAGATAAGATAGGCCTACATGCTTAGATTTAATTATAGTCAGTGCTTTTTTTTTTTTTGCAGAAGCACCTGTTATGATGTTACAGCGTCTTTTTTTCCACAGACTTTTTTATATTACTACCTGGAATGTTTGGTCTTACTGCTTTTTCAGATTGTGTTAAATATGCGTTCTGATACTTTTTTTAAAATAGAAAACAAGCACTGGTTTTAGTTAAAGATACATTATATAGATCTTACAGGCTTCTGAAAAATCTAGAATGTCCTGGTATACAGACACCCCTCACTACTTCATAGGTTTGTTGAAATTTTATTTAATTTAAGTATAATTATACACTCTAAAAAATAATTACTGGAGCACAGCCGTCATAGACTTGGTTTCTCGTTTCGCGAGCCGCACCAAGAAGCTTAGCGTAGCATCTATGCAAGAGAGACTGACGTCACTTGTAAGGAGATCTGTGATTGGTTCATGGAGAACAAGATGATAAATGAGAACATTGCAATTTGTCAACAGTACATGATTAAAGAGTGTTTCACTTTATCTGTGCTGTGTAAGATTTTATTGTGATTTTTATGTACTTTATTCGAGTGTACATCCCTTGTGATGACTCATAAATGTCCTTCTTCCTCCAAGGCTATTTATTTTTAAATTTTATTATTTATTTGTTTAATGTGTACCGTATATACTTGTTCTAAAGCCATCCTTTATTGGACAAAATCTAGGGGGAAAAGTTGGGGGGTCAGCTTATGAGCTTATAAGTGATTTCTGCATGTTAATTGAATATCGGTGTTATTATTGCAGATCATCAAGGTCCTTTTCTACATTCTACAAAATTTAACTGCTCTACCAGAAGCTATAATGTATTATTAAACATCTGCACTTTTCTTATTTAATTATTTTTGTAAATGTTTTAAGAACTTGTTTAACAAATTTTGTTTTCAACAACGAATTTTAATGTACGCTCTTTCGCCACTGTTTACCAAAGAATTTTTTTTAAAATACTGCTAATTCTGCCAAACAAAGACAAAGATAGGTAGTAAAAAGTTGGCTATTGTAATGACCGAATTAGCTTGTAATGTAGTTTTAAAAAAATGTGTACTGTTTTGTTTAAGCTGTCATATTATTTTTGGGGGGTCGGCTTGCTAGCAGGTTACACACTTTTAATACTTTTCTCCTCCAAAAGAGGGGGGGAATGACTTGTGAACAAACGGGCTATAGAACGAGTATATATGTACATGTGTTGCCATAGTATTTAACTTGTTGAATGTTCTTACTTGCTTAATTCTCTAGTGTTACTGGTATTATTTACAGTACTGAACTGTAATAGTGTATGTACTGTACAACTTAACAAGTGTTACAATCTTTTTATTATTATAATATAGTTAAAGATGGGTTATAAACATTACAGATATAGTTTTAAATAGCCTATAGACAATTAAATTAGGAAAAAATAATGGTTTTGTCCTACTTTATCTACTGTGATATTTGAGGCAATACTGTACTAAAAGATCCTATAAGCCATGGAAAATTTCAATTTTGATATTTTTTCTTAAATATTCTGCATTTTTATTGCATAAAAACATCATGGTAATTTTCTTTCGCTTTGGCGTGTCATATCAGGGTGTATTTTTTTAAGTGACTATTTTTAAAAAATCTTAAATGTCCTTAAATACTCTGTTGGGGCAATTTAAATTTTGGTTTGGTATAGTGTAGGAACTGGGAACCCTGGTCTTGGAGGTTCACAGGGTTTATTTCTGAGCTTAGAAAATTATGTTTTGATATACTTTTTAATTTGTGAAATGATTGAAGCTAATAATATGCTATTACTTCAATAAAGTAATAACACAGATTATAAAACAGTATATAATCTGTGTTGTATCAGATTTCATTAAGCAATTTTAAATCAAGTGAATTAGATGATGACTTTGATAGATTTTTTAAATGTAATATGACATGTCTTGTAGTTAATTTTATTCTAGGTAAAGTTATACAAGTTTCTGAATTAAATTAATGAATTGAAATACATTTGACACAGGTACATTTTGACAAATGTATTAAAATGACTGTCAATATATAGGTATGACAGGGACAGTGATTAGGATAGTTGTTTGTTGTTTTTTTTCTCGCCAAATGTGTTAAGTCAATATAATGTGCTTATTATAAGAGTTATAAGAGCCTAGAAAATGAATTGTAAGCATGGTTTACTGCTTAAAATATTCACTACGAATGTGGACGGTGCAACATTTTTAAAACTAATGGTCTCTATGAATACCTTCTTTGTTACTAAATTTACCACATCTATCTCAGTCTTTTGCCAATAAGCTATTTTGAACAAACCAATGTGATTTCAGCATTCTTGAGATCAGCTTATTGTACTTCTTTGTCATCACGATCCTTTGTAACAATATTTGCTTTAATATTTATTTGTAAAATCTGTACAAAATCATGTTATACTTATACTGTCAACCTTTCAAAAAGTTTATATAAGTATTGGGTTAATTCAGATAAATATGTATATATATGGGGATGATGATGATTAGAGTGTGGTAAAATTGTTTATTTTTCATAATTGAGTTTAAGTGTGATGAAAAATTACTTGATCAAAGATTGTATGAAGGTGGGGGGAAATATAGTCTGTATCTTAGGTTAAACTATTATTAAATTTTTAATCTGACAAGTTATGATATAAATTTGAAATCTTTATTAGTTTAAATGACAGAAATTTTCGAAATAAATGTCTTTCAGCTGAAATCTATTAAATACACATCAGAATAAAAATTGTAATGTAATGTAATTATAATAAGTATAATGTAATACAGAACTTTCATTTATTTTTATTTTATTCAATAATTTCCATATTGAACAATTTTATGCGGATGTTCGAAAAGATATTTTTGGTGCAGTAATTTGGTGCACTGCTTTCTAAAATTAGTGTGACGGACGGGACGAACATACATAGCAAAATATGTATATTTATTATAAAGTGTGACTCAAACTCATATTTTCTAGAACCTACAAGCTTGTATGTTAGAGATTGTAATTGTAAAAAAACTTTTCATTCTTATTTTTCTCAATTAAAACTTCTATGGTTTCTTAAAAATGTGAATGAAAGGATGCTGAATGCTATTAGATGTATAATTTTTCTCAAAGTAGAATTATTTGTTTTGTTAGTATGAGCGTCTTATTCTTAAAAGATATTATTTTGAGTCTAGTACATAAACATCCATTTAAATTTACAGGCCTCCACTGTTGATTAATCAAATATCAAAATTCCAGTGCAGTGTATAGGTTCCTTGGCAATTTGATTCTCTTTTAAATATTATTGTTATTTTTTTTTAAATTTAAAAACTCTGCCAGTGTTATTTATTTATTTTTGAAAATTCAATAGGTAGAATTCATCTGTTAAAGTCCTTTATGATATTTGTGAGCTGTAAGTGAGAGTGTGTTGTAAATTAGTAAATAATGTGTTTTTATTTTTAACTTTTGCCCCACAGCTGCTGCTGCTGGCTATACATTTGACCGCATCCAGCTCTTGGCCTTGAAGCAACAACAGGCAGATGGGAGCCCTACAAGATCTCTCCTTTGGGACCTCGGCTGTCGTAGTTATAAAGTCAGTGATCTTCATGAGAAGCTACAATCTGTCAATAGAATTAGGGAGATGCAAATTTTGGAAGTTTATGGTAAGTTTTAACAAAAATCATTTAAATTTTGTTGGTAAAACCTATATGAGGGTTTATTGATTTTTAAGTTGCACCCATCAGCAGAGATTAAGCCGCAATGGTTTCCTTGATTTCTGAACAGTATTTATAACTGCCTTCCATTTAAAGCGTGAATTTGGTGATAACCCAAACATAGTTTTCTTTGGATTTCATCAAACCAGGGATATCAATAGTTGAATATAGTGTTCCCTTTGTTTATCGTGGTTAATGGGCGCGATAGGTGAGCATCTGCAAAGTTGGATTGGCCCCCTCTGGGAATTTCCGTATATTTCTGTAGGTACCAGAATGTTTAAATTTGAATATGTACAATAATATATAATTTTATTGATTCACTCTCTCTCATGATGACAGACCTGTGCAGTTGGATGAATGATGATGGTGTTACTGCACAGGTATAATGAGGCCTGTAATTCAGTTCAGGAATCGCATTATCACAGCATAACTTTTGCCCTGTTTTAACATATTTTAAAATTTGAACTTTTCACTTATTTTCATCATCTTCCTCTTGGACTCATGGAGAAATCTTTTGTAAAGGCAGTGCACTATGGAGGTATTATGTGTTTGAAGAAAAGTTAATTTTCTACACAACACTTAGAAATGCAAGACACATTTTAATCGTGAATTAGAGTGGCAATATACGACACCTGCTTCATGATAAAATAACGCTGCTTTCTTCAGTACAGCTGCCGATATGGCAGTATATTTTTTTTATTTTTCTATGATTATTTTTTTGAAATCTTTGAAGCAACAAGATAGTAAAACTTGAACCGTGAAGTGGCAAGGGATTACTGTATATATAAACCTGTCAGTAAAAAGATGTTAATAAATGAGTGTTGAAATAAATGTAGCCTTATTTTGACTAATGATTTCTAGATAAGAAACTTAATCATTTGTAACTTTTCTAATTTACTACACATTTTCCTTTAGACTTTCTAGACCCTTTCCAGATAAGGAATTATTACACAGAAAGGGTATGATGGGGCGTTCACCCCTGGGCAGGGTTTTTCTCAAAATATGCCTGGGGAATAAATTTTCAAAAGATTTCTGAGTTTTATACAGATGTGAAACATAAAAAAACACACACCTACCACACCTGGCTGCACTCCGCAGCAATGCCATTATGAATAAAATTTTGCATCAATAAGCTCTTTAAAGACTTTACAGTTTTGATAGTGCTTATATCCCCATTGTTCCCACGTCAGTTGTTTTCATGGATCTAGTCCTCAGGTGTTGGGATTAGTGCCATTCATGAACCACTATAGATAATCCCAATCTTATTTTACCTTATATATGCCAGGCACTCATATAAATTGAATTATTTATTAGCATTTTGAAATTTCATAGTGTGTTTTCCTGGTTTGTTGAGGTAACTCTTCTCAAGTAAGAATTTAGTGCCTTTGTTATTATTACTCATTAGCCCTTTGTTAATATTACTCATTAGCCCTTTGTTCTGCTATCCTCTAGGGTTTCTAGGTTTAGTGATTTTAATAATGTTCCTTCTCTTATCAATTGTGAAAATTCACCACTGATGAATCATGCATTAAAAAAAAAATCTTTGTTCTCTTTTTAGCTTTTATAAACATGGGAATAGTTTCTTGTTACCA
Source organism: Radix auricularia (assembly GCA_002072015.1). NCBI lineage: Eukaryota > Metazoa > Mollusca > Gastropoda > Lymnaeidae > Radix > Radix auricularia. The sequence goes on from MUZC01000241.1 coordinate 422,445, forward strand.
GTGCATACATTTGAGAGAAATCAATTCGTTTATGAGACCAACTTTAAATTAGTTGTAATTCTAAGATGCAACCACATATAAGACACATGTATTGACAATTAATTTTAGCTGATGCACCCTTGGGTGTGGGTATGTAAAACTTTAGGACACGTCTTACATATGCCTGTGAAAATGCGATGCGAATTAAACTTCCTGTTTCTGATGCTTAAAAGTAAACAAACATTCAGTTGAATCAGAAATATATACAGTACTTGTATTTATTTGCATAAATGCTGAGGAGATATATAGTAGGTAGATAGGTGTTTCAGTTTGAATGATTGAAGATAAGACAAGTACATACATGCTGCACAATTTATGTCAGCTCTTTGATAATTAAAAAAAAAAAAAAGAAAGAAACAGTAGCCTAGTTTCGGCTAGTGCTTTATTCTGGTTCTTCAAGTGCTGCTTTGTTCTGAGCATTGCTATAATTGACTTTTTTTGAGATGTGCTAAAAAAATGTTTCATTCTTTAAAATTCAAAGCATCTAGCTGAAAAATCCACTTTAAAGTCTTGTTTCTATTTTCAAGCCTAAACGTATGGTGTTTGATTATAATTTATTTGTTTGGTGTAGAAGGGGGGCACCTAAGATTGATAGCATGGAAATGATGTGTCTAAAATAATAAATGAAAAAAAAAAGTGATTGAAACCTAAATAACCCAGCATCTGGCTATGTTGAGAATAATGGAAAAAAAGGCGTAGCAATTTTGGTTTGTGATGTTTTCTTAATAGAAAATAAAGAAGGGTATAAAGAGCACACATTTTGACCAGTCAAGAGAAATTGTTGTCAATGTTTGAGAGTCACTGCGAATAGATGTGAGATAATTGTGAGCTCTGGTCAAGTAGTGACTGGAGAAGAGTTCACTAAAACATAACAACAGGAGTGATAGTCACGCATGATCTGAGTAAGGAAGGAAGACAGTTTGGCTATTTATAGTGTGAGGAGGGGAGAGACACATATAATGTTATAGAGAGTTCAGTGATAGTAGTGTTAGTTTGAGTATCTGGTACACAATCGAGGTGTGCTCGAGTGTCTAGACAGGAGTCGTGAGAATATGCACTTGTGTGTAAGGGGCATTGTAGAATTATACCTTTGGTGTACATGAGGCAGTGGCTGTAATTGTATTGCTGACATATTGAAGGCTTGCTTTTTACATTGACAAGAGTCGGGAATTCGTCTTCATTCATCCAGAATCCAGCAGGCAACATTAAGGGCTCGTCCGGGATTTCAGGAGACTCTTGTCGATACAGATAACAACGTGAAGTTACAGCATCTAGTGTGAGACAGCGTTTTGTCAATTCAACGAGGCGTCGGTCCCAGTTATTCAGTGTCCAGTGTGAGAGACTGTGCTGTCTAAATCACATAAATTACCATAACATAAGACAAGAAATATATCTACCCTCATATCTACAGTAAATAGATACAGTTATCGTAACATAAGACAAGAAGTATCCCATATCTACACTGGTACATGACATGAAAAAAAAAAACAACTTATCAAAACATAAGTTTAAAAATATCCCCTAACTTGATTGGTACAGGACATGAAATCTTATCAAAACAAAAGAAAAGAAACATCCTCTACCTTCTTTGGTACAGGACATGAAATGAAGTTATCATAACAAGACGAGAAATTTACCTTAATTTATTTGGTAAAGTATATGAAAACAGTTATCATAACATGAGACATGAAATAAACCTGATCTGCCTTGGAACTGTTTCCACCTGCCTAAAAATGAAACTAGATTCCCATCATCGTAAGGAAGTGTGTTAAAGGCTGTGTATTCTCTTAGGGAAACTTTATAGGGATAGAAAGTTAAGACAGTGGGTGTGTGGACATTTATAGGAAGGTGACTATTTATTTCGTCTATTAAGGAATTTCGTTTTTTATGTTTGCTGACAAATAAAGTTGTCGTGCTGATGTAAAATAGACGCAATAATTGTTTTAAACATATTTGAAAGGGGACAGAAACAGACATAACATCAGATAGTGCGTGCTTTAAAATTACAAAAAGGTTTGAAATATGAAAAGAGGAGTCACTACGGTTGGTGTCAGCCGGGGCGGTAGCTCATGGTGTCACCCCTCACGACTTAACCCATAGAACTCCTCCGAGTTTTCCAGTGCCAAATAACAGTTATCATACAGAATTTTACGTTTTGGTGTCATCCCCCGATGGTGTCACCTGGTCCGGCCCGCCCCCACCACACCCCCTAGTGATGCCACTGAATATGAATTCATTAGTTTGACGGGAAAATGGGAGGTCTAAGTATTGTCTATTAAAAAGGAGGCACCAACTGTTATTCCCGCCTATCTACCAACAAACAGGCAACAGATAACTCCACGTATACCGCTTGTAATGATGGAAGTATGTCTGCATGGTGGTGACGAAATAAAAAGATTATGGATTTTTGTTTTATTATTTGATCACCCGAAATCGTTATTTTGTTCTGGAACTACGCCAGAGATACCATTTGGTGGCTTTATTAAATAAGCAGGTTTTTTTAACCCGTGCTTTTGACAACCCATCGCTGTCGGCGACTGAAGCAGGCTTATGAATCAAATCATCTTACACAATGGTTGAGCATATTAACTATAAGCAGCCTGCCTTATCGCTAGATGCATCAGGATTTCATTATCTTCGTTCCTTGTTGTACCACCATGTAATGATCTGTGACCTTCTACTGCTGATTTAACACAATGTAATTATCTGCCATTTTAAAAAAAGTGATGCGTGCATCACAAACAAACAATCTGCCGCCAGGAAGTATTATCACAACTAAAATTATCATCATCATTTTCAGGGGACACAAAGATTAAAATATTTTATAATCCAAGCGAGTGGAAACAAACATAATCTCCGTTGTTTAGTTAATCTACTTTGAATATAGTCGATAACAGTTATTTATCATTTCAGTATCTACATTGAAAATCATGGGCGCAGTTTGACTTAGATTTCGCAGTTTGACTTAGATTTCGCAGTTTGACTTAGATTTCGGCAGAGAAACAAGTTGTGAAATACTTGGTCAAATAGGTGTGTGGTCCTAAGATTGTGTGTAGTATGTCAAGAAGAAAAAAAAAGTGAAACGCCTGGATCTGTAGAGCCGCGTTCTTGTTTTTCTCTCCTTACTTTAAATTACAGTTTTTTTCCCCTTTTATATTTAGATGCCTATATTACGTCCGATCTTGAGGGCACCTTTGTTCATGACATGGGAACAGTAGGTTGATTGTTATTTTACCTGAAGTCTCAGTGCTGTTTTAAACAAGTTTCGTTACAGAATTACCACCCTTAGACCAAACCGAGAAACGGATTTCCATGAATTATATAGCCGCAATTGTGGGGAGGGGGGATTGGGGGCTTAAACATTTGAAATAAATTAAATCGAGAGATCGACTGTTTCTCGTAATTTTTAACACCTTAGTGTGACCATTGGCGTGGTCGCTGCTATATATCTTTTTATAGGGTTAATGCGTTCATCGATGATTGACCGTGAACTTTTAAGAAGCTTGGGTGCCCATTGATTGGGGTACATGCCAAATAACATAAACAACCTCTTGATTGAAGTGCCTTCAAGTTTGCCGCCTTCGAAGTTCGATGTCCTGTTGTGGGCAATGTCCTTTTGGAAGTCAGTCGTTGATTTGTTTTAAGGGTGGTGGGGTGAGAGTGGGGGGGGGGGCAGATATCCTTTAATAGGACTCGGTGCATCGATTATTTTATGTTTTTATAAGGTGTTGGCCGACTTAGATGTTTACCTCGGATCTCATTAGCACGCACCTTCCCGGGACGCCCCGCAATAAAAGTGCGCACGTTAGATCCAGGCGATACATCTCATCACCGAAACGTAGTTGAAACAGCCAGGCCCCTGGCCGCTAAGCCGATTTACCCCGACGGCAAACAGCGATCATCTTAGAGCAGTGGTGCCGAAACCTTTTTGGGGCCGCGTGCCCAAAATTTTAACGGAAACCCACTTATTTATGTAGCAAAGTGCCAACACTTCAATGAAACTCAAAAAATGGGGGTTTTGCTTATCTGGTTTGATTAAGGAAGTATAACTTGAGTCACGTGCCGGCTAATGAGTCTCTGCGTTCTGACTGTTGCACGCGAGTCATAGGTTCGCCATCACTTTCTTAGAAGGCAGGCGTCTGTCATTGGTCAGGAGTGTCGGTGAACCTATGGTACTTACCCGGCTATTGTATACACACTAGTAACTAGTGACTCGTGTTTTTCATGTGGTTTCGTGGGGTGTGGGGCTTGTCATAGTATGCCAGCGGATGTTGCCTTCCGGTCAGTGTTTCCCTATGCATGGGGACAACTATTTTTGTTTGTGCATGGGAACACCTTAAAGTGGAGAGATGCAGTAACCAGATACGCCGAAATGTATTCGTTTTTTTGACGCCAACAGATGACGTCACTCAAGGGCTCGTACTGGGTTTTTTTTTTTTTAGAAAGAGTTTTGGCGAGATGTTTAGTTGTTCTTGTCTTTGACCTTATCGCACTGTTATTTCGGGCTGGATAAATTGATGCATGTATAAGAAAAGCGGACCTCAGTTGCACCTCAGCGTTGAGCGACTGAAGTCCTGGTTTAAATGCCACTCATGCCATGTCTTTGTAACCTCATAACTGGCACCCACCTAGATCAATGATGGCGAACTTATGACACGCGTGCCACATTCGGCACGCGACTAAAATATTACTTCCTTAATTTAAGCCAGTTAAGCCAGACTTCTATTTTATGATTACATTGGAGTGTTAGCACTTTGCTGTAAATAAGTGAGTTTTGGTTGAATTGTGGGCATGCGGCCCAAAAATGTTTCGCCATTGCTGCCACCTAGATGCTGGTTAAACATGTATGCACAAGCTATGACCAGATCGTGACGATTTGTCAATAGAAAGCTCGGTTCAGTGGTAGTCCAACCACTACTGCACTAGACTGAAGGCCCCACAACCCCTTCCCCACCACCACCACCACTTTAGTGATGATTTGATGGTCGCATGTTTTCAAAACGGTTGCCGCCACACCGTTTCGTTAAGGTTGAGTGGTTCTCTGTTCATCGCTGGATTCGCTTTTGTGTTAAATATGCATCAGTCTATAGGTCCATCCCCACCCCTCAACCTAAGAGCATAAAATAAATAACTGTCTTTTTTAAATTATTTGTATTACTACTAATAATTTAAGTATAATTTTTAAAAAATCATATTGCTCTTTTTGTTTAAATTAAGTCTATGTCACTGATCTATAATCGGTAGATGTCGTTGTTATTTAATCAGTTGAAATGACTAATGATGTGTCAATGTTGATTAAGTAAATAAAACTCGACGTGTCATGCCCTTTTCTGCATCTAAGTCTGGTTGCATGTTGCCAATTCTATATTTGATTAGTTCCACTTAAAATGAGACCGAAAGCATTTAATCCACCCAATTTTAAAATATGTACTTATACCACAATTCTTTACAATTAAAGGTTATAAGGGGTTCCGTAAAACTATCATAATTACTGAACAAAATGAGGGTGAGACTTTGGATTTCAACGCAGCTAAGTTTTTTTTTTTTTTTTTTTAAATTTATTTATATTCGTTTAATTGTGCACCTTTGATGACGGCTCTTGGTCGAAACGTTCGCTGTTTTGTTACGTTCTGATAGGCTAACGCATACCCTGTTTTCCATTTACTATCACTGTACTTTAATTAGATACCGGATTGCGTATATTAGTGTAGAGTGTAGGTGATTAAGTTATTTCTTTTTTTTCTTTCGATCTGTGAATCAATTAACGAATATAATAATAATAATAATAATAATAAAATGATAATTTATATAGCGCTGTATCCCAGCAAGGAGCCAGGCTCACAGCGCTTTACATGGAAATAACAATACATATATCAATAAAAAGAAACATTCATATCATGTTAACAATACGCTATACTCAATACATCAGCTACGTTAATCATTAAAAAAAATGTTGTTTTATTAATTTTGAAAATACAATTTAAAAAGATGTGTCTTAAGTGCAGTTTTGAATGACTTAGCAGTTGAAATACTACGGATATGTAATAAAGTGTCAATATGTATGTTTATCATAAGCCAACACATTTACAACAAAGATTTGCTTACGTACGAAGAAAGTGACATTAATTGATATGTGTACGGTACTTGCTCAATCACACGCGTTATTTTCAGCTCGCTGCTAAGCTTATGTTCCACCTTCAGCCCGCTATTTTATTTCCATTAGGGACTTCAGTCAAGTTGATAAATTTGTAGGCTTCTGTTGAGTCTAAGCATAATATCTCAGGATGATATATGTCTGTAATTTTCGTCCGTGCAATGGTTGATGCTCGCCTTCTCGCCTTCCTGTATAGTTGCTTCGGCTTTTATTTGACGGTCCATATAAGTAAGTTATCGACGCGATGCAAATGTTTCATGTCCGTATCCTTTAGAGTTTACAACCAATCGTATAAGCGACATCTGCCCGCCGACGTCTGATTGGATGATCTAAATGGCAACAATCTGAGCCCAGCGCTGACCACTATCAGTCGGGCACTAATCGTCTCCCCCCCCCCAGCGACGCTTGTAAAGGGGTCTGCATTTTCACATCATCATCCCTCGTAAACATGTGCTATAAGCCACAACCCCTACTTCTTAATGCCCACCCCGGCTACTTCTTAATGCCCACCCCGNGCTGCTTCTTAATGTCCATCCCGGCTGCTTCTTAATGTCCATCCCGGCTGCTTCTTAATGTCCATCCCGGCTGCTTCTTAATGTCCATCCCGGCTGCTTCTTAATGTCCATCCCGGCTGCTTCTTAATGTCCATCCCGGCTGCTTCTTAATGTCCATCCCGGCTGCTTCATAATGGCCATCCTGGGTGCTCCTTAATGCCCACCCTGACTGCTTCTTAATGTCCATCCCGGCTGCTTCTTAATGTCCATCCCGGCTGCTTCATAATGTCCATCCCGGCTGCTTCTTAATGTCCATCCCGGCTGCTTCTTAATGTCCATCCCGGCTGCTTCTTAATGTCCATCCTGGGTGCTCCTTAATGCCCACCCCGACTGCTTCTTAATGTCCATCCCGGCTGCTTCATAATGGCCATCCTTGGTGCTCCTTAATGCCCACCCCGGCTGCTTCATAATGGCCATCCTGGGTGCTCCTTAATGTCCATCCCGGCTGCTTCTCAATGTCCACCCCGGTAGCTTCTTAATGCCCACCCCGGTGTCTTCTTAATGACAATCCCGGTACACTGTATCATATTTTGTAATGCTAGGGGATGTATGGCGACTACGACGCCCACTTTCTTTTTTCAAAAGCTAAAGTACCTTATCCTTGTTTGATAAATACGCAATATAAAACTTCCTGAAATGTACAAAAAGTATTTTATAATTCTAAATCCTCAAATCCTCATTTTACATCGTTCCCTTTTCTTAAGCTAAAACAATGACGTCATATAATTTTTTTTTACTTCAAGTAACATTACACGCTTTTTAAAACTGTTATGGACTGTTGTACTATTTGAAAAATAATCTTTAATTTACCTTCATTTTGCACACCTTGTATTAAAATATAAGCTCATATAATGACGCCATGGCGTTACGGAGCCATCAAGCCAGCCAGTGGCTTGGGCTATTATATTGTTTATATTTATTTTGAAGATTTCAGTGCTTCCTATTAGAGCGTCACATCAATATTCAATCAGAAATGTTTAAGAATTATGTGATTTTGTTTAAAGACATTGACATTTTTGAGTAGTGACATTCATTGACGTCAGTTGACATCTGTTGCTCCTATGTAAGAGTAGTGACATTCATTGACGTCAGTTGACATCTGTTGCTCCTATGTAAGAGTAGTGGCATTCATTGACGTCAATTCATTGACGTCAGTTGACATCTGTTGCTCCTATGTAAGAGTAGTGGCATTCATTGACGTCAGTTGACATCTGTTGCTCCTATGTGAGGGTATCTAGACATTTATTGACGTCAGTTGACATTTGTTGCTCTTATGTGAGGGTAGCTAGACATTTATTGACTTCAGTTATCATTCAGGAGTTGTCCTTTTAAAAAAAATGAGAGTAAATGAATTTATTGGAAGTCCCATGGAGTTGTAATGGGGGTTAAGGACAGTTTTGCACTAAATCAGGCGTTGCTATCATTACAAACGGGAAGAAAAATAATAAATCGTCGTCTTCTCAAATATTTCTAAATCGGTTATGGGAGGTGGTGGTGACGCCGTCCCTGCCCCTCTCAGTGCACTCGGCAACGCTTGTGGTTAAGTTGACCTGGATAAAGCAAGAAGAAAAAAAACGCTACCGGAGCTAAAGAATGTACGCTATAACTATAATGTTTGAACCCCCTTGGATCCGATTGGTTGTTAATCTGACCCGGATGTTGATGCTTGGGGGCCGGAACCTTTCACTTCGCATATCAACGAAATTTAACCCTTTCGTTTCTGACAAGAGGCCCAGTTACCGCCAGTCAAGTAGGGCGTTTACCTTACAGTTTTGGCGGCAAGTAGGTTCAAGCTGGAGATGTGTGTCTTGTCTTTTGTGAATGGATATTAACTGTTTTAGTTTAACTCTATATATTTTTAAAAAATTCTTAGGCAGAATTTTTTTTAAAAAATCTAGTAAGGAGACTAAATTAGCGGATTAATATCAAGAAACAACACATCATTATTTTTTTTTGAGGAGGTTCTAATGGTTCTATTAGAACTTTCTCGGGGCTTGGTAGACCTTGGCGGCGCCCATCTCCTCTCCACGTCAGCGGAGGACTTTAGGCAATACTCATTAATCAACGTTTTTGTAGTGGCTTTAACGTGGGTAGATCCCACGCCCCTCAGCTTGTGAGGCGAGCGCACTATTGACTTCGATATTTATTAATGTCTACCTATAAGATTCTAGAATATACGTGTTCACCCTTTATATTTCAACGTCAACCTTTGCGAGTTAAGTAATAATCAAATCCTCAACTCGCAAAGACTGAAATAGAAGAATAAAACTTTATGTGAACAAGTATATATTTTTTAAAATACAATATGTTATTTCCAAATCACAGCGATTTAAAAAAAAAGTTTGTGGCTTACAAAATAAGTACCGTTTTCTTGTTATGTATTCCCTATAAAAAATAAATAAATAAAAACCATTCCTCGTACGTTGAATACAAGGGGCACTTTCTATTTATCGCTTCTCTTGTCGGTGGTCTTTTTTTAGTTCAGCTGCACGCACTTAACATAGTTTGTTTGTTTTTTTGGTCGAGGCTAAAATATTTAACATTTTTAAAAATGCATTTGCCTTTCACAATATAATTAATAAACTGCATGAACAAAAATCTGAACATAGGATATTATGAAGAATGACAATGTAAAAATTTTAAGGTGTGTGTGGTTTTTTTCCTTCTCTGTTTGAGGGGATGATGATGTCGACATATGTCTCTTGCGATTGCCAATGAAGTCATGTCTCTCTCTCTTGACCGATTTCCTGATCATTCATGTCAACATCAACTTTTGTACAAACATTTCAGGTGTTTCGATCTCGTCCTGATACTAGACTTTGGGGAGCATTCTGTTAAAATTGACTTGAGCTTTATTTATGCTGTTTATTTTCGTTTGTTGTTGTGGTTTGATTAATTTTGCTCATCATTTACACGATTCGTGTTAACCCATAGAGCTGAAATTCGGTTCAGAGTTTTATCTCATGATAAAATACCATATGAAACGTTGATATTCCAGGATTTGGAATGCGTAACCTGACTTATCAGGTTTGTTCCAGAAACAGATCGCAGTCAAAATGCGTCAAATGTTCAGACCTCGAGGAATAGATCTTTATCCGCACCATAAGAGCAGCTACATATATAATTTAATCAAAATATATGTGCAATAACAGTTCATTGGAAGAAATGCAAGGATTACGCGCGCACATACCAACCTGCTTTATTGTGGAATTTAAGTGCTATAAAATTTCGCTGAGGTATATATATATATATATATATATATATAAATGACGTCATATAATTTTTTTTTACTTCAAGTAACATTACACGCTTTTTAAAACTGTTATGGACTGTTGTACTATTTG
>MUZC01000241.1:432763-482438 GCA_002072015.1 Radix auricularia
GGGGAGAGTCACGCACTTGTGACGAAAAGAGTTGGGGGTGGGGGGTGTTTAAGAAATATGACCTCCCACTAAAAATGCGCAACTTTAAAAGTTCCACTTTAATATTATATTTCTCGCAATTTATTTTACGACGTTTTCAATGGCTTCAAATGTGAGACGATATAACAGTGCAGAGTTACACTAAATACATGTTTCTGTGAAAAAAAATATATTTTAAACAATTTCAGTTAGAAAATACAGCTTTTAATTGTGGGGAGGAGGGGGGCTGTTCAAAGATTTTTGACGTCATATAGAAGTGGGGAGCTCTCTAAGTTTGTGTGACGAAAGGGGTGGGGGTGGGGGTAAAAACCACCCAATTGCGTGACGTCATTTATGGATGTCCCCTGTGTTATTTAGCACACGGACCAACGTCAGTGTCTGGCAACGCCCGGAGAGCCTGTTGCGATCCCCAGTAATCTGTCAATTTAATGATACAAACTGATCCCCAGTAAACTGTCAATTTAATTATACAAACTGATCCCCAGTAAACTGTCAATTTAATGATACAAACTGATCCCCAGTAAACTGTCAATTTAATGATACAAACTGATCCCCAGTAAACTGTCAATTTAGTGATACAAACTGCTCCCCAGTAATCTGTCAATTTAATGATACAAACTGATCCCCAGTAAACTGTCAATTTAATGATACAAACTGATCCCCAGTAATCTGTCAATTTAATGATACAAACTGATCCCCAGTAAACTGTCAATTTAATGATACAAACTGATCCCCAGTAAACTGTCAATTTAATGATACAAACTGATCCCCAGTAAACTGTCGATTTAATGATACAAACTGCCCTCCTCAATTGCGCGTGTCGCAGCCATGACGTGTGTCTATTCTAACAAACTTAAGCCTTAAGGCTGATGTGGCGTAGGGGGGGGGAGCTGGCTGCATGACCATTTTTTTTACTACATACCGGTACAGTGGGGAGGCATTTTTAAGACAAAATGCTTAAGACAAAATGCATATATTTTTTATTGAAAGGGGGCGGTACCGTGTTTGTCCCTCCCCTCGTGGTTCTAACCTTCTCTATGCCACTGCTAAGCTGTCAAATCTGCACCGTTGTCCTTCAGACAGAAAAACGACCCGACCCCAACCAATCCTGATCAAGATGAGAAAGCCAAAAATCAATGCAAAAGCGATTTACACGGTTAGAAACTCATAGTTGTACACTGGCAGGCATCCAGTTTAGATTTTAATACTAGTTAATATTTTTAATAGTAATTATATCTGAATTCATTTGATATTCTCTATATCAAGAAAACATTTAAATTTTTGGATTTTTTATGTGAAGTTTGAAGTATTTTCGCCATATAAAAAACAAAAATAAAACAACAAAACAAAACCAAAAAAAAAAAAGAAGAAAAAAATGATTTCAAATAATAATAATATACCGTTAGAATCTAGGAAAGAGCTTCCTGCTCTTGTTCCTGGTGGAATGTCTTCAAGCATTGCCTCCCTTAATAAGATGTGATATCATTGCCTCCCTTAATAAGATGTGATATCATTGCCTCCCTTAATAAGATGTGATATCATTGCCTCCCAAAATAAGATGTGATAGCATTGCCTCCCAAAATAAGTTGTGATAGCACCATTTACAATTCAGGACAACGAAAAAATATGACAAAATATACTGTTGTCCTTACATTAAAAAAGCTGGGGGTTGCTTAATTAACACTTTAATTTTGTCATACAGTCTGTGTTTTTCTTGTGATGAGGTTCATACAGTCTGTGTTTTTCTTGTGATAAGATTCATACAGTCTGTGTTTTTCTTGTGACCTTGTTTCCATACAGTCTGTGTTTTTCTTGTGACAATGTTCCTACAGTCTGTGTTTTTCTTGTGATAGGCCTAGCTTTTAAGTGGAGGTTAATTGCTCCTGAAATGAAAGGAGAGGTTTAATTTGGTGCAACCTAAATGTATTCAAAGGGCTGCAATTCAATAATGCTGCAATTGTTGTTTTCAGCTTGGCTTTCAAAGCTTTCAGCTCATTTTTTTAATTTACTATAAAGAAATCGGTTTTTTAAATAGAAGCTATATATTTTATGTCAGTAATTTTTAAAAGTGTCATAAGAGGTGATTTATTTTAATCGCATTTAAAGTGAAAAATGTTAGGTCCCCCAATTATTTTTGTTTCTTAAATCTAATGGAGGGGGGGGGGGTGTTTACAGAAAAAGTATTCCTCTGTTTAAACCAGTTGTTTCTTCTCCCTTATGCTATCACATGCTCTCTCTCTCTCTCTCTTTCTTTCTCACCAGGGCAGTGCACCCAGCCACATCCCATTAATAGGCTAATGTAAAAATCAATTCTGTGAGAGTGAGACCCAGCCAATGGACTCCAACTTCCTGGTTGCCCAAGATTGTTATTATCTGAAACCAGAAATAAAACTCTATTACAAGGTGTTTTAGATATAATTGTCTCTTTGAGTCCGAGCAGGAAGTAGTTGGGTTGTAATGATTGACAATGAAAGAAAGCGGTTAATGTATTCAAGTCATAAAGTTGGTCTCAGAAACTGCATTATAACAGCTGTTTGAAGTTTATGTTTGCCCAATAAAAACAGCTTTCTTCCATAACAAATGGCGTGCGTGCAAACATGCATGAGCGCATGTGTGTGTGTGTTTTGGTTGTTTTTTTGTAAACAAAATACAGGATCCAGGAAGCCTCCTCTATTGCAGTGGGAATTTAATTTTAACCAATCAAATTAAATACTGTCACTCAAGTGACATTAGCTGATTTTTTTCTATGCCAACGGGGGAAAAACTGTTGACATTCAACTTCTGCTCCTTGGCAAACATTTGAATCTGTAAGCTTTTTAATAAAAATATTTTTTAAAAGTGTAGAGCTTTTACTGGGGCATTTCCTTTCTTGGTCTACTGATCTACACTCACTGTAAAGACTGTATCAGCCATGGGTATAGTGAGACGGGAAGCTAGGGTTTCTACATAAACTTTTTCACAACCACTAATACTTTAGTGTGAGGATAACTCAAGCGGTTTGGTTTGAAACTTTAGCGTGTCTATCTTGAATCCAGACGTGTTTATTCAATTGCAGCCATCGGATAATTAGATTGTATTTCTTGCTATTTGAGTGTCAAAAGGTCTAGGCTTACATTGTAAATAAATTTTTAATTAGTCTTTTGTTTGAATTAGGGGTCCAACATTACTCTACTTGTTTCAGATGATTACCAAGCTAACATTTAATTTTACCCAATTTGATTATGTCAAAGGTCAATTTTACTTTTATGTTCAATATTGTTGATGTTGTTTCAGTCACAGTTCAATTTTACTTTTATGTTCAATATTGTGGACATTGTTTCAGTCACAGTTCAATTTTACTTTTATGTTCAATATTGTTGATGTTGTTTCAGTCAAAGGCAGCGATCAAGATGAGAAGTCATCAGGATTAGCCAAAAAATCATCCAGCAGTCAGTTACCTAGTTTGCTAAGTCAATTGAAACCAGGTTGGTGCTCTTTCATCTTCTTGGAATGAATGAATGCCTCTTCTAGAGCACTAACACTGTCCATGCCTGACTTGCGTATTTGTTGTGCTCTGATGTTCATAAAAACTCCATATCAAATTTTTAAAAAGTCTTCATATTTTTCTTAATTTTTTTATTAACAGAAACGTACTTATTGTATAGCTCATTAAACCTCACCCCACTTTACCCACTACACATATTGAAATAATTTGTTTGTTTTTTAAATTAAATTTCAATGCCAGAAATCTTTTTGAATATTAATCATATAATTAATTAAATTTTTAAATTTTTTTTTGGGTGGGGATCGGGTTAAAATTGTCACATTCTTTTTAATTAAAATAATTTAAAATGAAGAAAATACTTAATAATCCTAGTCAATATCTGTGTAATGTAATAATCTTTTGTTTAGAAGGAGCGTCTGTAACAGATAAGATTAGATAACTGGGAAACTTACTTACCTACCTGTGTGTGTGTTTTTAAATTTGCCTCCTTATTTAAGGGCAGTAACACATTCAGATACTTCATGACAAGTGTGTTGGTTTGTGTTGTCTTCACACATCACAGGCTTTCATATTTATCAAGTATCTAGTGAGGAGAGGAAATGCCACTTTTGTTGCCATGTTGTCTTATGGCCCTGAAAAGTACAGTTTAAGTCAGTGCCTACATCAACATAATATTTGCTTGAAACAGGTTCAGTCTGAAATATGAGGTCACGATACATTTCATGAAACTTTTTGGCATGAATGAGAGATGTCTCAGAAAATTGATTTTATTGTAATAAAGTTTACTAATTAAAAACTTTTTATTTTTAATAAAAAGATCTCAAAGAACAAACATCAGGAGAGTCCGGGTTCAACTCTTCAGGTAGTGAGGTCAATTTCAACCAACCGTCGCTCGTCAACAAAAGCAACTCCAAAGTGGGAGGGGCAAAGCATTACGAAGATAAAGTTATCTTTGGCACCAAGTCCCCACAAGCGCAGGCGGGCGCCACATCCACTTCCGGTGGAGAAAATCAGGTATTGCAAATGTTCACAAATCAAAAGGACTTAGTTTTCTCTGTGTTCCTTTTAGGCCTGGGGAGTCTAACTTTAACCAAAAAATCCACAGTTGTAATGATTGTAAACCCTTCTTGGAATTGCTCTCAACAATTTTTAAAATCTTTTTGACTCCTCCAGGCTGCAAACACAGTTTTAAAGAAATAATGATAATGTGAATTATATGAAGATGGAAAGATTAAGGTGGTTAATTGAGCTTCATGTCCTCTCAGGATTTAGCCCAGTCCCTGTCTGCAAGCTTCGCTCAAGCGCTGAACAGCAGTTTCCAGCTGCCCCAGAGGCTCCAGCCTACAGAATCCTCAGACTCAATGCCATGTAGCTCCAGTGAGCACAAGTCTTTGGCCTCTTCTTTTCCCATCTCAGGTAATGAAAATATTTGTTCTCCATTCAGTTTGTGTTTGTTTGTTTTATGGTCTTAAAAAATCATCATAACCCAAATTTCAGTGTAAGTCTGAACATTAAAAAAATATATAATATACTGTGAAGTACTGTACATACAGTTCTATTAACAAATTAATAGTTAATGAAGACATAAAAAAAAGTATTTAAAAAAAGATTTTAAAATTCCTTACCACATGAAAAAAAAGATTTTTAAAAAAGATAAAACACGAGAAATGTGGTGTAAATAACCAAAATGGTGTATGTACTGAAACTGAGCGACCCTTTCTTCTACACCCTACCACCACAACTTAGCGTATTTTTTCGCCATGCGCCCAAAACATAAACAAATAATAATAATAAAATGTACTGTAAAGTGCTGTACGTACGTGCTATAAAAAAAACGATTTACAAAAAAAGATAGAATGAGGCGTAGTAATATTTTTAAAATTTTTATGGGGACACGTCCGTAACAACGAAACAGTGTAAGTTGGGACCGGCATAACCCAAGGATTCCCTGAATTTAAATAAAACATTCATTCATTTTCTGTACCATGACAAATACATTGATGCTCTTCCCCACAACACAGTTATTACTTAGGTGTGTGTTCCGTGGTTAAAGTAAATGGTTATGTTTTTGAAAGATCCTAACTACATTTGTCTCAAACTTGTGCAGTCGTGTTTTTGTGTTTGAGAAGCCATTTTGTTTAATTGCTGGTGAACTCCTCTATCCTCAGGTGCAGGAAGTCAGTCTACAACAACAGGAGCTGACACCCTGAACAGAATGATGTCCAATTCACCAAAACTATCTTCAATGGGGTTGCAGGACTCCTCCACCCCCCAAAGATTCACACAATCCCCCGGGCAGCACTCGCCACAAAGCCTCCTCAGTCGGCCATCGCTACAAGGCACAGGACAGAAGGGACTTACCAGCTTTAACGGGATTTCTCCGCTGCCATCATACAACAGTCAGAGATCTGATGGCAGCACGTCCTCCACGGAGTCGGACATGGCGGTGGCTGTTAGGGCGTCATTTAGCTATGCCGAGCTGACAGAAGCCACCCAAGGATTCAGTGATGTCAACTTCCTGGGAGAGGGAAACTTTGGCAGGGTCTACAAAGGATCTCTGAGAGGCTTGGAGTGTGCAGTCAAACAACTAAAAGCGGTAACAATACTCACCATATTTTGTTCCAAGATCTGGACCTATGTCAAATCTCAAAATATTATAAAAACTAAAAAGAATTTCAAAGTCCAAGTTTTACCCTTGACTAACCTGCAGGTCATGGCCTATCTCATAATTGTAGGCAAAAGAAAAAAAACTGCCCACGACTTACAGATGTGCTTGACTTATATACAAGAATAAATGATACATAAATATTTGTAAAACAGGAAAGGTCATTATCAAACAATCTTTTTTTTAAAAAAGAAAATAATTACTAAAATTTTGTTTAACACATGCTTTCTACCCCTGAAGCATTTGGATACAAACTAATTTTAAAAAACTTTTTTCTAGATGTATAGATACACAAAAAGTATTTGAATATACTTACTGAACAATTTATTATTAATATTTCTGAAAGCCATTTGTTTTACGCAAATACTTAGTTTAACACAAGGATAGTAACTCTGCAACAAAAAACACTTTCTGTATCTGTTTTACGTCATTTGCTAACTTTTCTTGAACATACAAATGGGTCAAATGCATCCTAATTTTTCAAATTTTTAACAAGAAAAATAATAATGAACACCTTCAGTTCCAGATGCTGTCTGCTAATGATGGTGGTCCTATCTCTTGCTAATTATTGTTTTCAATTGTGTGTCTCCCCAGAAGCCCAATGATCATACAGACAAGTTAAGTCAGGTGAAAGCTGAGCTTACAGCACTCCTCAAGTCAGTAGAACATTAAAAGTTTTTATTTATTTTTTTTATTGTTGTGATTTGAGTGTTGAATAAAGTAATGATGTTTAGGTTGAAACTTCTTTATGTGTTTGTGGGAAACAGATGACGTAGGCCGTCATAGTTTTAGAAAGATGTCATTTGAAATTATTTATTTTTTAACAAATTTTGATTGGTGTCTTTTTAGATACCAGCATGAAAATATCTTGACTCTATACGGCTACGCTCTGGATGGCCCCGAAATGTGCTTGGTGTACCAGTTCTTGACCAATGGCTCTTTGGAGGATAGGCTTGCTTTAAAGGTTGGGATCATTTATTTTTATAGAGTTAATTTCAACCTTTTAAGTTTGATTTAAGTCTCAATACTATTTTTGTGGAAATAAATAAATATGCCAGCAGCAAACTAAAACTAATTTGTAATGAACTTGTCATCAAATCTCAGTTCATTTTATTAGTTGTGGAATTATGTTGTCAAGTATTTTAAACCTGAGTATCAGCATTTACCTTGAGGAAATGAAGTAAAATTACAGATAAGTTTTAGATGAAGTTTCTTAATTTAAATCTGTCTGTTTGTCATTTGTAATTCTAAACCTCATAGAATGGAACCCCGCCACTGAATTGGGAACGAAGAGTGAACATTTTGATGGGAATGTGTAAGGGCATAAATTTTCTCCATACAATGGGGGAGAAGGCCTTGATTCACGGTGACATCAAAAGGTATGAGGGAGTCTGGTTTAAATAGTTTAAGTTAAAAGTTTAATTAAATTCAAACACAAACTTCAGGTTGATTTGTCAAACAGTGTTTGTCTTAATTACATTGCCCTATCTGTCTTAAGTATATTGCCCCATCTGTCTTAATTATATTGCCCTATATCTGTCTTAATTACATTGCCCTATCTGTCTTAATTATATTGCCCTATCTGTCTTAATTATATTGCCCTATCTGTCTTAATTATATTGCCCTATATCTGTCTTAATTATATTGCCCTATATCTGTCTTAATTATATTGCCCCATCTTTCTTAATTATATTGCCCCATCTGTCTTAATTATATTGCCACATCTGTCTTAATTATATTGCCCTATATCTGTCTTAATTATATTGCCCCATCTGTCCTAATTAAATTGCCCTATCTGTCTTAATTACATTGCCCTATCTGTCTTAATTATATTGCCCCATCTGTCTTAATTATATTGCCCCATCTGTCTTAATTACATTGCCCCATCTGTCTTAATTACATTGCCCCATCTGTCTTAATTATATTGCCCCATCTGTCTTAATTATATTTCCCTATATCTGTCTTAATTATATTGCCCTATATCTGTCTTAATTATATTGCCCTATATCAGTCTTAATTATATTGCCCCATCTGTCTTAATTATATTGCACCATCTGTCTTAATTATATTGCCCTATCTGTCTTAATTATATTGCCCTATATCTGTCTTAATTATATTGCCCCATCTGTCTTAATTATATTGCCCCATCTGTCTTAATTATATTGCCCTATCTGTCTTAATTATATTGCCCCATCTGTCTTAATTATATTGCCCTATCTGTCTTAATTGCATTGCCTTATCTATCTTAATTATATTGCCCTATCTGTCTTAATTACATTGCCCTATCTGTTCTTAATTATATTCCCCTATCTGTCTTAATTACATTGCCCTATCTGTCTTAATTACATTGCCCTATCTGTCTTAATTACATTGCCCTATCTGTCTCATTATTTCCTGAAAAATTTTCTAATTTAATTTTTTTTTCTTTCAGTGCCAACATACTGCTGGACAAGTACTATGAGGCAAAAATAGCAGACTTAGGTCAGGCTAAATATGCAACAAGTAGCAGCACAGAGAGTAAAGGTTTCACACACATCACTATTGCAGACTCGTCTACTAAACAGTTCAGCACCAGGGCATACCAGGCCCCTGAAGTCTGCAATAACATAAGCTTGGCAAGCTTATCCATCAAATCTGATATTTATGCTCTTGGTGTGGTAAGTGTTTCAAACTGTGTGTATTTTTTTAGATCAAACATGTGCTCACCCAGTTTTCTTTCTTCCGGTCCGGAATTCGGGCGTGGAATGGGTTGACTGGGGAAACCAGGAAAGCCAACACTTTATCATCATTTAAAACTCTAATAAGAGTGCAGGACTAGACACAAACCATAGACAAATATAGGACGCAATAATCTTCTGTATATTGTATAGAAGAAGCGTCTGTAACAGATAAGATAATAAACTTGCCTTTTCTAAAAGAAAACAACCAATACTGAAATGATGAGAAAAAATGATCTTAAGACTGAGGATGGCAACTAAAAAGAATGTCATTTGGAAAAACAGAATTGTTTAACCGAACCGAATAGCAAAAATTTGAACTTTCACCCCCAACAGTGGCTAATGGACCATTAAAAAAATATACCAAGCAAAGGGAAATAACTTCACTTTGACCATAAATTGCTGAGCTAAACAAAATGATAGCAATCATTGTTTTATGTATTGGTAAATCTATTTCAAATAATTTTTTTATAAATAAGGAAACTGTAATTCAAACTAATTCCACTCTTGCACCTGAAATTCTTTAACTCTTAAAGCCCCAGAAGGTTTTCAATAAACTTCCGCCTCAGTCCCATAAGGATTTTCCGTATTACGATCAACCAGTTATGAAATTAAAAAATTTGCGTAAAATCCATTTATAATATTATTGTTATACTGACTTCATTTTTTAGGCTAAGAATGGTTATTTTACGCATCCAAAAGACCGTACTGAGTTTGAAACAATATTTACCTGTAGTTTAGTACTATTATTTTAGTAATAAAGTATAACGAAAAAGTATCTTAGAAAAAAACCCTGTTAAAACTACCTAAAAACATCGCGAATCGAGCGATAACACTAGCGCGGGCAGCGGCCGCCATTGTCGGGAGTCGAATACATAGTTTTTCAAGCATTGAAGAGTTTTTACTTTTTGAGATCTCATTTCTAACGAGATTTGTATCTAGGGACGCATTACGACGCTTTAGGGATAGCGGGAAGAGACGCATTACGATGCTTTGCAACTTTAAGAGTTAATTTCAATTGAATGCAATAGGTTAGACCAGTTACTTGAAGCAATCTCATCATTTAGCCCACTAGGTTTGACATATGTTAATTAATCCAATAAATCAAGACAGCACATCCAGGTGTAAATGTGAATATATCTTTGATACACTGCAAGAATTTGAAGTCCCTAGTAAAGTTAACCACCTTATGCATATAATGATGGCTAACTTCTAGAGTAGAATCAATTCACTGGGACAATACTTGAAGGATTTCTGATCACTAACATGTAACATGTTCCAACATGACATTAGAAAACATGAGACACATTCTACTGAGCACCTTAGAACTATCACAAAGCACTTTCAGAGAATTAGTACAGAACCACTTCTGTTAAACAAGAATACATTCTAGTGAGCACCTTGGAACTATCACAAAGCTCTTTCAGAGAAGTAGTACAGAACCACATCTGTTAAACAAGGATATTTTAAAATCTATTTTCAGATATTTCATTTTTGTGAAGAATGATGTTACTTTAAAAAAAGAAATATAAAAAGTCAATTTTACTTAAGCCACTATTCTAAGCAGTATTTAATGAAATTTTCATTAAATTGGTTTACTTTTTTTCACAGGTTTTTCTGGAAGTGTGCAGTGGATTTAAAGCTCATGATCAGAGCAGATGTAGCTTTTCATTTCTGGTAATTAAGATGATTGTTTCATTTTTAACTGCTTTAAATGGTTCCAAATTTCATAAAGTAAGATAATTAATTAAAAAATTTGTTTACCCATGCAGTTCCTTGACTTCATCTTAGACCTATATAATTAATCCAATTGAATTATAATCACCATAATAACTCCCATTAGAAATTTACTCCCCTAAAATTAATTATGTGTTACTTTTTTTATTGTAAAAATGTCAAAATATTATATCAATCAGCCTATATCCTCCAATAATAGTATAGAACCTTATGGAAACTATAATCTTACATAAAAAAAAAAATTTTTATTAACTATGCAGATGACTTTTAGAAAAATTATTCTAAAGTATCACTAAATTTGATTGTAAACTTAAAAATAATTTTTTAAATAAACATTACTCTCCATGATAATCCTGAAAGTATTGACATTAAAAAAATTACTAATTTTATTCACAGCCTTAAAATTTTATAATTCAAAATTCATATCACTTTATAGCATATTGATTCCACTACCATTTTCCTTTGCTAGCTTTAATTGACATTGTTTTTGTCACTCTGTGATTCAGGCTGATTACTTCCTGCAACATGTATCAACATTTGACAAGTTCCAGTGGATTGAACTGTTCAAGGACAAGAATCTTTACACTGACGACTTTGATAACACATCATTTTTTAATGTGTTGGAGCAGGCAACCAAGTGCCTGAATAGGGTTAAAAAACAGAGACCAGATAGCAAAAAGGTAATCTTCTATATTTTAATTGTTCCAGCTATTTATACTTGAGCTCTTAATCACTTCTCTAAATTAGAACAGGTTTTTCCTTAATGCAATAGTAATGTTCACTTTATTCTTTAAAGAAAGTATTTTCATTACTCCAGTTGTAAGCCCATAGTGTTGTGATTCAAATTTCAAATTTAATATTTCTTTAAATTTTAAAAATTTATTATGATTTGATATAAGATAACCTTTTTTGTTTAAAATATTTTTATTTGCTTGAAAATTATTTTAAAAAACTTGCAGTCCCCTTTATTCCTGAATACTTCTATTGTTAAAAACACCAATTTTGATGGCAAGCACTGTAATTTCTATTTTAAATCAGTGAAATGCTTTTTTATAATGTTTACGATAAATAAGACAGAATATTACATACTTATATATTAAATATTATCATACTTGTAATCTGGTTTCATTTAAGTTAATTTCCTTTCATCTGATTATTAATTTCATATTTATATATATATATTTTTTTTAAAATTTTTATTTTGCAGTTGCTAGAAAATATATTAAATATATACAAAGAGATAAAGACTAAAGTGGGTAAGTTTATCTAATAGGTTTAAATGTTCTAAGAAACTGAGAGTTCATCTTTTCATCAAGGGCCCACGATCACTACTCTGATCATTACGGGCCCTGTAAATAGCTGAGGTTTTGTAAATACATGATTGATGATAATACCTGTGTACATTTGTGCTCATAAGTAACTAAAGGTGATTAGCTACAATCATTTCTTGGTCTAAAACATTTGTAGATGGCAACCGCTATTTAAACAAACAAAAACAACTACCCCTCCTAAGTAAAAGATGAAAATTTCAATTTACTGATGACAAGATTCCAAGATATGAAATGTATCAATTATCTGACTGAACGGTTTTGTAAGGGTATCTGTAGTGTAAAACATGTCAGACTTGGTTCTTAAAAATATTTGATTCAGCCATCTCACTGATAACATAAGTAAATAAGTTAGTTTTGTGTTTTTTATATCACACATCATGGACACAAAAAAGGTTTAAATTTCAAATGGGTTATTTGAAAACTATGTAATGTTAATACAAGTTCAAAACTTTAAAATGTTGCTTCATATATTTATTTCATTCAAATTAGTCTTAAATGTATTTACACCACTGTTAAATTTTGTTGATACTTCAATTTAAAAAAAAAATGATTGCTTTATTCTGTTGTTTTTTTCTCCAGATTGTTACAGCATTCAGCCTACCACTTCAATGATGGGCGTATATACATCAGAGAGACCCCACTCTGGACTGAATTCTTTCATTGGCCCCTCCTATGTGTCAAGCAAGCTGGAACAAGAGCAGAATGAAAAACTGAGGTCCTACCACCCAATGCAGCAGAGTCCTGACCCAAGTCAGTCTTCCAGGGGAAAGGGCCTGGTGCCCCAGGAAGGCATCCACCCAGAGGTGCCCATTCCATTCATGCTGCAGGTCGCTTATGACTCCCAACCCAAACCGGATAGCCCAGAGCAAAGCATTGCCTCGCACATAACAGGGAACAATATTCCATTATTTAATGGTGAACCGTTATTTCAAAGAGTCAACCCTTCAAACCCAGTGGATCAAATCAGTTTTGAGATTCCAAAGCCTGATCCCCTTAAACAAGCCAAGTTGGACATGTTTGACAGGCATAACTTTGGCGACTCTGGGGAAGAAGATTCAAACTTTCTAGAGTGTGATCCAGCCAAAATTGCATATCTGCATGACTTTGATGACAAGGCCTTCTTCAAGAATCATCATGATCAGCAACAAGCTGCAACACCGCAGCCATCCACACAAAACCACACTCCTGGATCATTGAATCCAAACAATCTATCAAACGGAAAGGTACATTATCCTCCCCAGCTTGAAACCAGTAGACCTTTACCGTCTGGCATTCCAAATTCAATCCAAAACAGCAGTTTTCTCAGCTCACAGAGTGATGTGAGCACAAGTTCAGACAAAAGCAAGAGTTCTGGAGGGAAAGCTAAAATAATGGATTTTTTTTCAACTTATAATGAAATGACCAAGAAATTGTGATTCCTGTCCCAGAAGCAAGTAACATTTAGACCTGATAAAATTCTTTCCTTTTTTTAAAAATTAAAAAAAAAATCTTGGCTTATATAATTTAAAGGCCAACCATCAATATTTTGATCATCCAGGCTCCTTTATATGTTGAGGGGATTAATGATGTTTCTGTGTATGTTTTGCAAGGGCTACTCATTGAGGGTAACAGAAACAGGGGGTTTAAAAAATGTGGAGGTGGGACACTAATGTATTCAGTGTTATTGTCTGAACCGATTCATTTGGAAGCTTGTCCCATTCACTGATTCCCCTTGACAGAAGTGATCAGCTCCTCCTAGATGGAAGTGCCTGACTAAGTCTCCAGTTTCTAATTTATTGCTGGAGCAAAAGACCAGCTAATTTTTTTTTTCATCTCAAACATTGTGGGGGAGCCTGGATCATGGTTGCCTTTCTTCCAGTGTTGACCAGCCAAGTGTTTCCAGTATACTGCCAACATTTGATGTGTTTCTGTTGGTGATGGCCCTGCTCACAGTCACTGGCAAACAGTCTTTCTTGGAAGACCAGCTTTTATGGAATGTCATTTATAAATGCCTAGAGTAAACAGAAGCCTAGCAGCAAGCCCTAACTTAACCCCAACAAAGGTTGAGTTTGTGCCCTACACCACAACAACCTGGCATTGATCACTGAGTAATCTTAGAGTGACCCTTGTTTTGGAGTGCCTTGGATCCCATATCTCTAAATATACATAAAGATATGCTTTGTGCCTTGAAGTTTGAAACAAAGCAGAATAATAAAAATGCAGATTTTGTTCTATATTACCAAATGGCGTCTACTAAGTTGAAGTAGGACTAGTTTTTATAGATCAAATAATATCATTAGCATGTGTTAAATCAAGACTGCTAGGTCATTTAAAAAGCTTCACATTTAGAATTATTTTCAATTAACTGGAAGGAGGCATTGATAAATATCCACTAGAGAGTTTAAATATTACCACCCTCATAGAGAAAATAATTAATGATTTGAACTTAAGTGTTTGATTGTGAAGTGCTTCCATGTTGGGGAAGTTTTATTAAATATTCAACATCTAATGGGTCAAACTGCTTCAAGAAGTAGCTAAAAATACTAAAATATTGCCAAATGTTGACATTTCCTATTCATAATTTTTATATAATGAAAAGACCATTCACTGTTGAAAAAAATTATTCATGAATTCTCACAGCCAAATTTTTATTAAATACCTTATGAGGTAATTAACTTCATTATTCAACAGGATCGTAAGTTATTTTATTGTTTCTAATTAACATGCTTTACAATCCAAAACTTTTATCTTTGATCATGTATTTATAGACAATATCTATCTTAATTAAGAAAGAATAATATCACCAAAGTTCAATTGTAAATATTAGTGCATAATTTTATGACCTCCTCTAAAGTATTTCATTTTATTTTCATTGTAATGATAAATTTGTGATATTTTATGTGCAGTTATTACTTTCTTGTTTTAAACACACAAAAAATGCATGATATTGTGATACTGTTTTTGTAAGTTGTGTATTATGCTTATACATTAATAAATCAAGTATATGTAAAGACATTTGAGTTTGTTCTTAAATGTAGCCTTTAACAGTAAATTACCTGAAATTACTGAACTCATTGGCATAGATATTTACAGGGATAGACCACATTATAATTATAGTTTGATTCAATAAAGACTCCTTAATGTGTACATCATTGTCTTGATTACCAAATGGTTCTCTAACAAGCATACAAAATATCGCTCAAGGGGCACGGTGGTCGAGTGGCAGCGCGCTCGACTAGCATACCGATGATCACGGATTTGAATCCATGCGAAGGCAAAGATTTGTTCCAGAGGCCTGGGGCGTCCCTGAGTCCACCCAGCTCTGATTGGGTACTTAACATTAGTTAGGCGGCTGGGTAATGTGTGGAACCCTCATAGCTGTGGCCTGTGAACGCTGCATCACTTGCCAACAGATCATCCTTCATGGTCTGTGGACGCAATTATCTTCTGCATAGAAGGACAGTCTGTGTATCTAAGATGCCATTAATGACTATCAAATTATTTTATTAGAAAGAACCAAAACCAAAGGATCACAAAAAACTTATATTTTAATAACCACTTGATGTCTTGCATTATGTTTTCATGTATTTTTTAACATTTACCCATAGTACAAGTCTATTATAAATAATGACAAATGTTAGAATATACAAAACTGTCTATTTAATCTTTTTTTAAAAATCTGTACATATCTTGAGTTTGAGTTGTACAAAAACAAAATCTTCATTTATTTTTCCAAAAGTTTACTGTTTCACAAAAATTAATTTAAGAGTTAACTGACATTAACCAAAGAATGGTGTATCATATTTGAATATTGATATTGGAAAACCATCTCAACAAGTGTGCACCTTAAGAAATTTGCTGTTTAACTAGTTTTATCATGTTAATGTTTATTAGAATTTTTACACAAAGATATTGTTCATTAAAACCTCATCAGAGATAAATGAATTTTTATTGTTTGGAAAAGAAAACAAAAATGGAAATATTCAGTGACACTTAGATCCACAGATTAGTAAATAGGTCTAAATTGATTGAATTTTATTGATGTATTTGTATTTTGATCAAAAACATATATTAAATGGACAAATTTCTAATTTTTTAGTTAAAAAGAAAATCACAACTAAATGGATGGAAGTGTTATGCATATTCAAGAGATATTTTCTATTAGAATTTACATACTAAAAATTAATGGGCTTTCCAAAGTATGCAGCAATGTTTGCTTCCCTAAAAGCTTCAGAAACAGTCTGGGGAAAAAATATGTAACAATTAATTATGGACTTAAATATTTTTTTAAAAGTAAATTACTGTCAAAACGAAAAGTGGAACTGGATTTTTTATAAATCATATATTTTGCAGGTAATCTATATCATTGTTATTATATAATCCACTAGGTGCAGTCTATTTCATTAAAAAAAAACTTTAAGGTCAAGAAATTGTCAATTCAAAACTGCTGCTGACTTACTGGATGTGCATGACAGACCCTAGCAATGTCTTCACAAGAAGCTCCATATTCCATAGCCAAAGCAGCCTCATTGATTAATTCTCCAGCACACTGAGATAGAAATATCAATCATGGAGACGACTAAATTAAATTTCAAGAGAATAGTTTACAAGTAGTTTTAAATATAAAGCAAAACCTTAGAAGGAACTGACCACAAGATTTCACCTTCTGTATGAGAAAGTTCAAACAACCAGCTGCATACATTTTCTTGCTTTAAGTTTAAGTATAGCATGACTTTTATGACTCAAAAAAGATTTAAAGTAGTTCAACACATTCTAATTAGAAATATACTTTGATTACTGACTGATGCAATGATATGTGCTCCTAGAAGGCGATCAGTCTTCTTGTCAGACAATACTTTGATAAATCCATCTGTGTCATTGTTACACTTGGCTCTACTGTTAGCGGCCAAAGGAAAAGAGCCAACTTTGTAATCTACACCCTGCAAATTTTTTTAAAATTACAAATTAAAAAAGGAACTAATAAAATCAGCAGTTAATTGAAACAAATTACCTGATAAATCGACTGATAAATATCTCTTGTGTGTACCTAACATTTCATGTTTTGTTTAATTATGATATGAATGTTCTGTATAGAAAATGTGCATATATAAATATATCAACTATGTGTGCATGTATATTACTATTTTTTATCTAAAACTCTGTGAGCCCAGCTTCTAACAGATGTACTGTACCACCCTATAAAAATTATTATAATAAAATAACTGTTAATGTGTCTCTGACCGCTATTACCAAAGCGCCGTAAAGCTTTCCTCGATAGCACTCTTGTTAGAAATGAGATCACGGAAAGTAAAAACTCTTCAATGCTTGAAAAATGATGTTTTTGACTTCCCCAATGGCGGCTGTTTCCCTCGCTAGTGTTATCGCTCGATTTGCAAAGTTTTTTAAATAGTTTTTACCCTTTTTTTTCTTCGAAGATGTGATTTCGCTATACTTTATTACTAAAATAATAGTACTAAACTACAGGTAAAAATAGTTTTAAACTCAAAACGGTCTTTTGGATACATAAAATAACAATTTTTATCCTAAAAGATGAAGTCAGTATGACAATAATAATATAAATGTATTTTACGCAATTTTTTAAATTTCATAACCGGTTGATTGCAATTTGGGAAATTCTTACAGCACTGAGATGGAAGTTTTCCAAAAACCTTATGGCACAAGAAGAGATAATAAACAAAGCCAATGAAAAAATTGTTCTACTGAAATAACTAGTAAGGAGTGGCTGATAAAAAAGAACTGACTGCTTCCTTGAGCTGCTCCTCATTCTTTCCCACCCAGGCCACTTCAGGGTGTGTGTAGATAACTGAAGGGACACAGTTGTAGTCAATGTGCACAGCTCCCCCGCAGATACCCTCTACACAAATAATACCTAGTGAGAGAAGATAAAGGTTAACAGGTTTACATATGAATTCATTACATTTATAATCAGGAAACCTAGACTGTCAATCAAAATATCTTGCCTTTCTGTAGGTTTTTTAAAGTATTCTTAAGTCATTATTAAGGTTTTAACAACAGCTCGTTTTTGAGGACTTCAAAAAAAGACCGGTTAACCGCTCGTCCTTATATCCCTAAAGTTTTGAGACCCATTTGAGAACTAACAAGAGAATGTTGTCGCCTGGCATCGTCTGATGGCATCAAAGCCTGCTTGCGTTCAGCTCTTTCCGCATTGCCCTCAATTCAAAGCATTTTTTTTATTAATCCAAAAAATTAACTAAACAGTGATGGTTAATTGTCTTTTTTATATTTTATTTTGGGGACTCGTAGTTCACCGGTCTAAATAAGAGGACAGGTTCAATCGTTCGTTAAAGTTAGCGAGGTTTTTTCATTAGTTTAAAAAACCAACGCCTCGCCCTGCCCGTTGTGACGTCATGTTTACCTCTCTTGTGTGTGATGCCGATCAACTCGCGTATTAAAATTAATAATATAATAAGATTATAAAGCTACGGAGTAAACGATGATAAAATGGAATTTATTTAAAAAACATTATTTTTCAATCGTCAACTCGCCAGAATAATTGAATTTTGCGACGCACACGTTCCCCCTCCCCGTTTTTTTCTGTTCAACTACTATTAATGTGGTAATCAAATGCCTTTGACTAGCAGGAAAACTGTCACTAAAGGACCAAACTCGAATTTGTGGGCCGATTAATCGCCCAGTATCTTTGCTATGTCTTTCAAATACCTCTCATAATATAGGTACATGTACTTCACTAAGCGGCGTGCGCCGATAAGTTTTTGAATGCCTGAACTGAAACAGACTATTAACAGGTGATCAGAAAATGTGGATAGGTCACGGGGTCATATGCTTTTATAGCTTTCTTTGTCTTTGTAAGAAACAGACTATAATTAATATAAATAGAAACAGCCTCGGGCTTAACCGTTGTTGACATCAAACGCGCACTGTGTTAGCTCTCGTACAGTCACAGACAACTAACCAGCTGGATCTTGGTATCGCTTTTACTCACCGCGACAAAGCGAGAGGGAGAGGCGCGAGGCACGTTACCGCTTGTGTGTTTTTTTACTAGTTTTTTTCACTACGTTATCGCTATGGTTTTTTTGGGGGTTTTTTTTTTTTTTTTTTTTTTTTTTTTTTGTTTGTTTGTTGTTTTCTTTTGGGTTACACGGTCCTACGGTCCTGAATAAAGATGACCGGTCCTGGTCTGAGGACTGGTTAACCGGTTAGCCGGTTAACCGTTAACAAGCATAGTCATTATGGACAAAAATTTAATAACTATGACTGTTTTCTCAGCTGATTGCTAGCTGGAATAACACCAAAATATTTTTCTAATGCGTACAAATATTACATAATTCATTTTATGGATCAATAATTGTTTTACCAGGCTATTGTTTGTTTTAAATTAATTGAATTTAATTGTAAATTAGGAAACCCAGAGAGAAAATACATTTGTTAAAAAATGGTGGTCTTTTAAAATGATCTTACCTTCATCTTCTGCTTTATGGGCTAACATCGGTCCTTGCACACAGTCCCCAATGGCATAAATACTAAGGATATAGATGTAATTGTATTCAAGATAAATCATTGACAATAAAAACTCTTAAATATCTAACAGATATAGACAAGGATTTGATTAAGTACTCATTTGATTAATGCACAGAGTGCAGCACAGTTAAAAACCATAAGACCGTAACCATCTAACTACTCACCTAGGTACTGAGGTCTGAAAGCGTGAGTTGATTGGTACCCTCCCTTGTTTATCAAGCTGGATTCCCACAGTTTCTAGACCAATGTCTTTTGTGAAGGGTCTTCGTCCAATACAGACCAGAAGAGTGTCACACTGGAGCTGTAGGGAATAAAAATCTTTTAATATCTGTGGCCAAACAAGGCAGAAAATTAACACACAAACAATCGTAACAAAATTTCCATTAATTGGGTTTTGTGTGATATTAAAAAACAAAGCATAAGGCATTTTCCATTGTCGGTGGTTATTGGCTTGAATCGTAAATTGAGGCCGATTAATGGCTTGCTTTTAGCGGACATGAAAAAGTGTAGCATTTTAAATGTAATATTTTTTTACACCCAGTAATAAAAGGGTATTTAAATAATATAGAGGGACTAAATTTTTGAGCACTAGTGAGTGTATGGACCAGTAAACTAATTTAAAGTCAAACCTTCTAAAGCTATGAGACTATTTTTCACAAACATTCCATAATTCTTTACAATCAGACCATTGACTGTACTAGATTATCTAATCAGACCTGCCAACCTGCCAAGAAAAAAATCTGAAAAGTGGTCCATGCGCGGACTTGCGGCACCCTGAGGCGCTGGTTTAGGAACTACATTTACATACTAAATAAATATTAATTAATAAAGTGAAATCATCTTTGAATTTAAGTGTCTCCAGAACACCACAGAATATAAGAGAAACATTACTGGAAACATTACACACCAGAATAACCATGTTTTTTACATATGGACAGAGGCTGCACAGAGTGAAGGAGATCTGCTTTCAAGCATTTCCCTTGTGGCCTCTTTGAACTTGTCAAACAGTTCTTTGGTCAACGGAAGTTACAACTGATTTTAGTTAAATACTAACCTAAGTTTTTAGTTAGAAACTTTATAAAGAGTATCAGTCATCTGAAATAAAATTAATGATTGTACTTGTTTCATTGTAGTTTTCCTGGAAACATTTCTTTGACTCGGGCAATAAAAGATAGATAGGTGTTGGAAAAACTCATAACTGAAACTGAATCTCCTATTCCTATTCCTTCAACAAAGTAATTGGTTACAGATTTTGATTTACTTTAATTAGTACTTTTACTTTACTAAATTTTTGCGTTAAATTATTATTTTTTAAACCTAGGAAGTGGCATCTTCAAAATACATCACCGCGATCATTACTAGAATTTTATTATTTTATAATTATTTTTGTTGCCACTTTCAGATTTTTAAACCCTGAACAAAATTTTCATGGTAAAAAAATCTGAATTTTAAAGGTTCTATCAGAATTTCGGAAGCAGGGGTAAAAAAATATGTACAATTCCTGAAAATCGGAATGGTTGGCAGGCCAGTCTAATACTTCAGTTTACTCAACAGCAGATGTTAGGTCATAAGATGATAAATGATCAAACCAAAGAGATATAATAAAAAAAAAAATAGGGAAGCTGTTCAATAAAAACAAAGCTACTAAGACACTGAAGATTTACAAACCTCTTCTTTTTTACCATCCTTGGCCCCTTCAACATTGACTGTGATGGTGTCCCCTGACTTTGTGGCTGAGATCACTTTTGTATTGAGTTTGAATTTAATCCCTTGTTTAGCTAGAGACCTTTGGAAATTTCTAGAAACCTCCATATCAATGCCCAAGCCCCCCACATGGCCAAGAAACTCCACACAGGTGACATTGGCACCAAGTCTTTGCCAGACAGAGCCCTGGAATAAAAAAAAAAAATTAATTGACATTTAATTTGTATTATTATTGATCATGTCTATCATCTAATTATTCTTGTATTTTTTTCTTCATTGTGTACAGTTATTTAGTTATTTTTAATCTTTGCAAATTATTACAGCAGTTAACTTATACTTAACAATATTGTGTCAAACAATTTAAATTTAATTCAAATCTTAGAATATAAATAGTTAAAAAATCGACATAAACACCCACCAGCTCTACCCCAATGACACCTGCTCCAATGAGAACTAAATTTTTGGGTACTCTCTCAAGAGATAATGCACCAGTGGAAGTAACAATCTGCTTTTCATCTATCTACAGAAAGAAATTCAAAATGCATTATGGATAATCTTTTTTAAAGTAAATTATTGATATATGCTCTTACTTGTCTGGTACTCAAGTATCCAAAATAATGTTAACAGGTTGGAGGTATCTTGTTTGGTAGTACAGAAAGGTCCCAATACTCATTGAAATCATGAGATCCTCCATGTAAAAAAATGTTTAAATCTGAACTTTTAAGTGGTAACATGAACATATATGCTGAAGTCTGTTACATTGTCTAACAAACCTCAATTCCAGGAAAAGGGGTGACTTCAGAGCCCACAGCTATGAGGATATTCTTGGTGTTTACTTTTTCTATGCTGCCGTCCTTCTTTGTCACTGTCACTTCATTAGGACCTGAGATTCTTCCGAAGCCTTGTAAATGGTTAATCTGTGGGTTTTATTTAGAAACAGTTGCATACATGCAAAATATGGAATTTAAACTGTAAAATTTTATGAACAACTTTTTAAATACATTCCGTTAGTCTACAACTGTATACCACTTTAAACCGAAATTGTGATATGATTTCTATGGATTAAAAAAAAATTGTACCGTTTTTAAGATTTTATTTTACATTTGAATACGTCCATATTGGTCCAGTAAATATAACATCATCACAGATATGTTAGTGGGTACTTAAAAAATACAACAGAATTTATATTTCTTGCTAGCTTGCACCAGCTGCATTTGTTAAATCATATTAATGAAACAAAAATGAGAGTATACATAACATACAGAATTTTTTTTGAACAAATGAGCTATTCCCCCTGTTAAGGCCTTGACTGCATTGGATTTTTGCTCCATCATCTTAGGTAGATTCAGTTTGAGTCCTGTAACTGATTTAAGATTTTTTTTTTATTAAAGGGTGCAATGATGCAGTGATTATTTAGTCTTAACATTAGTATATTTAGTCTTAACATTAGTAAATTTATAAATTATAATAATTTAGTTGATTATCAATATTTGAAGCACTTCATTATGATAAAATAAATGATTAATGCAAACTTGAAGTAGCAGTATCAAAATATTTATTACTTTGTATTCAAATTTTAGTAATGAAAATCCTCACTTCCAGGTAATTTATTAAATTTTATATTAGACTAACTTAAAAGAGTCAATTTAAATGTACACATACACTCAATCCCTCGATTAGTGAGGTCATTATGGTTAGCCATGTGGTAGAGATGAGAATTATTTAATAGAGATTTAGATGGTATGCAGCCCACATTCAAGCACGTCCCCCCTAAGGTGTCATTCTTCTCCACGCAAACAGTCTGAAAGTAAGTTTGGAAGATAGGATAGTTTAAACTCCTCAATAAAAAATAATTTTAAACCCCATTTAAAATATTTAAACACATTAGTTATTGTAGGACAATGTCATTACTACAGGGCATGTGTTTTGTGTCTTTATTTTTAAATGATAGTTGAACTTCAAGCAGTGAATTTATATTAAGTGTATTAGGATGAAATCCATTTTATTTTATTTTGAATTGGACATTTTGTTTTATGTTTCACAACCATAGAGTTGGCTGGAAATGATTTTGGTTATCTATGCTTGATTGTTCAATTTCAGTGAGTTTGAGATTTTTAATAAATTAGGCCCTGAAAACATGGGTTTAATTCAAATATCAAACAATTTAGAAATATCATAAATTTATTGATTTAATATCAATCAAAACTTCAAATGATCATAAATATCAAAATTCATTTATCCTCTTTTAAGATTTAAAATGTCAACTTGACTTACTTTCAATCCTAACTGAGCTGCCTTGATTGCAGCAACATAGCCCCCAGGACCTGAGCCAATAACAACAAGGTCTGTATCACCTGAAAATTGAAGGTCAAATAAACTTAATACTGAATACCTACTACAACAACAAAATTACTAATATACTTACAAATTTATAAATTCTAATAAGGTTGTGAAGACTGCTCGTTTTTGAAGACCGGTTAACCATTAAAAAAAAAGGACTAGTTAACCGGTTAACAACCAGTCCCTTTATGCCTTATGTTTTGAGAACTAACAAGAGAATGTTTTCGCCTAGCGTCGTCTGAGGGTGGCATCAAAGTCCCCTTACTCCGCTTGCGTTCAGCTCTTCTCCGCGATGCCCTTAATTCAGTGATTTTTTTTTTAAATTTCAAAACAATTAAGTGAACAGTGATGGTCTAACTCATTATGTGTTAATGCGCGCCTCCCCGTTATTACCAAATCGCTGTAAAGCGCGCCTCAATAGAACTTTGGAAATGAAATTACAGAAAATAAAAACTCTTCAGTGCGTGAAAAAAGGTGTATTCGACTTCTGGCAATGGTGGCCATTTCCCTCATTAGTTTTATCTCTCGATTCACGAAGTTTTTTGGTAGTTTTTACGTGTTTTTTTTTGAAGATGCAATTTTGCTATACTTTATTACTAAAATAATTGTAACGGTTAACCGGTCACATGCTTTTATAGCTTTCTTTTTTCTTTATCAGAAACAATAATTAATATAAATAGAAACAGTTGCGGCCTTGACCGTTGTTGACATCAAACACGCACTGTGTGTTAGCTGTTATTCTAATAGTGATGACGAATATATTATTTATATACTGGAAGATGGAGAAAGCGAATTGAAGTCACTGCCGCTCACGTTAGTCTCGTATGCTGCCCTGCATCTTAACCGTAACACACTAACTCTGGGTAATATGCTAAATAAGACTTACTGAAGTTGCGGTTAACCTGTCCTGATTAAATGTAACGGTTAACCATTGACAACCACAATTTCTGAAAATGGAGTGGTTATATGTAATTAGATATATACAATACAAATTACATACCTCCATTAGCATAGTTTCTTGATGATACATATAAAGACGCAAATGTCTTGCTTTTCAGAGGGGTATTAACCTAGGGGGAAAAAACAATATTTAATATTTAGTATGCAATCTCCAAAAAAAGACAATAAATTTTTTTTTTTAAATTTTATCCCTTATTTTGAACTTATAGATTGTAAGTATTACTAGAATTTCCTGTCCTTTATTACATTATAATAATATATATTGCCAAATCTGTAACCAATGCTTCAAATCCTATTTAGGCCTTATGTAGCCTTTCTATTTCTATCTTAGTAAGTTGCTGCTTAAATTAGGTTAAATAATTACTGAAGTGTAGTTATTACTAAAAAAAAATAATTAAATAACATATTAAAGTTGATACAAAGCCATAAATACTGACTAACCATTAATGTCTTTCAGATAAAATATTAAAATGTATGTATGGTATAGAAGCCTATACTATTTTTATTATGGTAATGTAATTATAGGTAGGCAATATTATATATATTCAATATGCCTTAAGGCTGGTTATCATTATAGCGGCCAAGATGACTGCCGATGATAGCGACTTCACTTTGACGCTGTCGTGTTACTACCCAGGTAAGTTCCCTTAAGGAATTTTTTGTCTCCCTTACCATCCCAGACACTGCAATTACTGAGTGATTTATGGGTATGTGTTCTTGCGCTGATAGTGACAACTACAGCAAGCTCAGGGGTGGGGCTTGGGGAGGGGGGTTATCTTCCCCAATTTCATTAAATCTATTCAAATTAAGAAAATTAAGTAAGGAAATATACAAATGTAAAAAAAAATGGAAAAGGGGCAAGGGGTAAAAGGGAGGGGGTTTCCCTTTCCCTTTTTGCATTTCAAAATTACCACAAAATGAGGAACTATATGCGATGAGGACTTGATAGGGGTACTGCGAAATTGCCCAGAAAGATTTGCCGTACAGCTTTCTTTTGACCAGTAGCTTAGTGGTAGAAAGTTTAGTTAATTTTTTAGTAAAATGTGAATTTTCAAAATTGGAAGGCGTTAGGGTTAGGTTTAGTTTTAGAATTTTAATTAGTGAATTTAGGGTTAGGCTTATTTATGGAATTTTTAATTGTGAATTTAGGGTAATGTTTAGTTGTAGTAATTCAGATGCAGAAACTGTGAGTACCATTTTTTTTTGCCTTCATTTTCACTGCTTTTACAAAAACATGTTGCTAAATGAGCTAAAATTTAAGAATGTCCAAACCCCAATTTCAAAATCACTGTGTCGCTAAAAAACGAACCCATTAGAGAATCTCCAGCCCACCAACCCCCTTTTTTTCCTTTGCATTTTTGCTGGTTTTCAAAATCACCGCCTTGCTAAAAACATGGAAATTTTAGAATGTCAATCCCCCTTCCCGCCAACCTCTCTAAATTGTTGTGTACTACTATTTACCTAGGACACATGTTTTAGCGACAAAGATGGCGCCCGGAAATAACCCTATCTTGAGCCCGGTCGTCATAACGTTAAGTTACTGGCCTTATTCAGAATTTATAACTTAGGCTTAGGTCTAGTACTAGCCTTCTAACTACTACTACTATTGATTGCCGTTGTTAGGTCTAGGACTTGGCCTGGGTCTATCACTATGCCCTTACCTATGCCTATACTTTTACTTTTACCTTTACTTTCTAACTATGAATGACTACAAGACTATGAATTATAAGTTATAAGTAAGTCACTATGACTATGAGTGAATATGTCACATTCATCCATCTAATGACTATTAATGTGGAGTCATTTTATTAAATCTCAAATAGTGTCAAATAGGTATAGGTTAAGTAAGTAACTTAATTAACTTAAGTACATTGTTTTATGACATGACAATAAAATGACATTGACGACATTGTGTGAGAAATAGAAACTAGGAGGCTATATTATAGAATTTAGAATACTATATAAGACATGTTTATTAAATTAGAGGAGACTCATTACAATAGAATAGTTTGAGAAAAGGTGGGGTTTTTTACAATTGAAAAGCTACAACAATAAGAAGGTCAACTCATGATCACGTCAAATGTAAATGAAACCCAAATGTCATGAACCTTGCCTTGTTACTTGTACATAACACAACAATCAACAAGGTAGGCTACAGTACAATATAATCAGTAGCATACGTAAAAAGAAATGAAAATAACACTTTAAAACTGCAACGAGATAAAAGAATTTTCTTCTTCAAAACATTTCATTACCCGCAAAGCTGTCGAAAATTTAAATACAGAAGATACTAGCATGACTCCGTTTGACAGTGACATTGATTATAAAAGGAAGTGTCTATGGCACAATACTACCAAAAACTTGTAGAGAGCGAGAGAGCTATTGGCTATTGGTACTCAACTTAATTGTCTCTGATATAAGATTGAAAAAAAAATTCATCAAGCATCTCTGGGTTCATGTTAGTGTTTAAAATAGATGTGCTGTTTCTAGGTATAGGGCTCGAATTTCAGATGGTATTTTCCGTATTTGTCTTTTCAGACTCAATTCAATAAGTCAATAAGGATATCAGTTGCAATACCATGCACTCATACTCACGTACTATACATTTTAATTATGAGGTTACGTTTAGGTTTCCCTAGCCCTAAGACATTAATTAAATTTGGTAATCATGGAGTTGGAGTAAAATTATAATGTTTGGAAGTATTATTTTAATATTTATAATTGGGACACGGTAGTCAAGTGGCATGTGCGATCGGCTGACGTCTTGTTTATTAGTCACGGGTTCAAATCTATGTGAAGGCCTTGTACGTCCCTGAGTCCACCCAGCCTAGAATGGTTTCCCCAACACAAGTTAAGGAAATAAAGGCTGGTCAATGCGTGGTAACCTCATAGCCGTGGCCTGTGAACGCTGCATCACTTGCCAACAAACCGGCATGGTCTGTGGACGCAATAATCTTCTGTATAATGTGACTGTATAGAAGGAGCGTCTTTGTAGATAGGACAGAATTGGGGTTATCAAATTATCTAAATATTTACTCAGAGCCGATAAAATATATATTATACTAATAAAACTCATATCTAATGTCAGTAAAGTCTGAAATTTCAGGAATTAGTCTCTAGGATACCGGCATATATTCTAGGAAACAGTCGTTTCTACGACGTAAATTTTTTCACAAATGGCCGATCCCATGGTACAGACAAAGCAAGACTATGGACTATTTAGTTTATTTTGAACCTTTATACCTTAGTTACATGCTCTAAAATCTGCTTTACAGATATGAGAATGTGCGCAAAAATAGTAGAGTAACGTTAGTAACATTAGCCAATAGCCGTGGCCTGTGACCGCTGCATCACTTGCCAACAGATTATCTCTCATGGTCTGTGGACGCAATTATCTTCTGCATAGAAGGAGCGTCTGTATATCTAAGATAATAGCTCTCTCTTTACCAGATATTTGGAGCTGAGTACCAATAGTCTCAGTCTTAAAAAAGAAGTACATTACTACTAATAGTGCTAAAGAAACTCTTCCGAAAACGATAGGGGAAAATATAAATGTGAAATGCCGAAAATAACCCTTCCGGTTGGGTGTACCTTAGCAAGAATTGACTTTGTTTTTCTAACCATTAATTGAAGGCTGAAGGGTTTCTATATTTTTAAAAAAAACAAACAAACAAGATGTTTAATCGTCTTCGGAAGAAAAAAGAAGAAAAGGTTTTTAATTTAGATCCACCTCAAAAACATATATTATTACTTTCCTTCATATATAATTTTATTTATTAAAAATTAAATTACGTTCCGTCAAATTTATAATTATTATAGTTATAGGCTATAAGTATAGGCCTAATGCCTAATAGAAATTAAATATATTTATTTGGACTCGTAATTTAATTTCGGTAAAAGCGAAGTATGTCGACCGTGATGTCACGGTCATGGCAGCCTTCTTTCTTGTTATAAAGCTTTAAAAAAGCTTTAAAATTGAAATTCTATAGTCTATAGTCTATAGCTATAATAAATACTATAACTATAATACTATTACGGCAATACGGTAATTTCTTATTTTAGCGCAAATTATTTTTCGAGTAGTTTGAAATAAAAAAAATCAACTTAACTTACTATGAAATATATCTAAACATAAAAATATTTATATTTTTGTTCAAATTAAACTACTGTTTTATAATTTATATGAAATTCAAAAATTGTATATTTCATGCATCTTCTGTGATTTACGGCGCCATTGTTATATAAACAAACAACGATTTCTGCTTGTTTTTAAGATAAAAACCCCTTTCAAGTCATCAAAACACATTAAAAACAAATATTTTATCATTAAATACTTCTTTTATTACTTATTGAATGTGTTTAAATTATTAACAGTAAGAGGGTTTATTTTTTTGCTATACAAAAATAATTTGCGCTAAAATAAGAAATTACCCGGCAATACTGCCTATGCCTACACTGTATAACTGTAAGTATACCTAACCCAAACCCTAAAACCTTCCATTTTTGAAAATCCTTTTAGAATTTATAGAACTCTCTTTTCCAGCAACTGGTAGAGTTGTGACGTCACAGTCGACATACTATGCTTCAGCCTTAATTTATTTTTATGTAAAAGTAAATGATAATTAATTATAATTAATTAATTTACTAAAACTAAATGTGTGAGTCGTGAGTGTCTAATGAGATGATTAGTCTTATGGTTGTTGGCAGTTGACTTATCAGATGTCAATGAATTGAGTGTTCACTAATTTAGTTCAAGTTCAATGTTGTTTTTTAAAATTAAATAGAAATAGAAATTAGTATGTGAATGTGCATGCCTAAATATTTTTTAACTTCTCTAGCCAAGGCGCCCTAAGACTAGATTCCTAGAGTAGACTTTACTGCAGTAACTACACAGACATATAAATATTATAGAGAGCCGAAAAAATGCCTTAGAAATTATATTAAAATTTTTAAAAGACTTAAAAATTAGTGCTGTAATAGCTAAAATACAATATATAATAAATAATGCAAATTAATAAATTAAAAATGTAAATTCTCATGAGAAAATTAAACTTCACCATGAAATAATATACATGAAATTCATGACATATAGAAACTGCAGGATTACCTTATTTTTTATTTGGGAAGCCAAAATCTACATTATAATTATAGTATAGACCTGTTAAATATTATTAAATAATTTATATGATTGAGATTTTAATTACGCTAATTATTTAATTAAAAAAATTTTTTAAAATAAATAATAGTATAATATAGGCTTATTTTAATTATTAAAATATTTTGTATCTGGTGACCACTAGTGTGGTTGTGGTGGTGGTCAAACTGCTTTTTTGTAGTCGCTTCAAAACTGTTATTGCTCTACCCAAATCCAAACTCAGCATTTTTCTAACCGTTCTGTGTTTTAGAAAAGGCTTCTTTTTCTTTAGAGTTTACAGGGAGGCCACCTTTATTTGATGTTAGTGTTTTTCAAAACCTTTTATGCAAGAATAGATAATTTAGAATGTTAAAAAAGGGTGAAGTTGCAAGAAACTTGCATGAGATTTTTAAAAGTTTAGGAAGAAGATGGAAGTGTTGTACAGTAAATAATTGTGCACTGGCTGTGAGCGTGGGATGTTTGTTGTGTGGTGGCCAAGTTAACTCTTTAATGCAGGTGATGGGTGGGTATATTTTATTTGGATTTAAGTTAATCAAAGTGTTATTTTGGGTTGAATGGATACAATCATTCTTAACAGTGAACAATGACATAAGAAGTAATTTTATGTTGAAATGCTGTAATGCAATTTCAATTGACTCTCAATATTAAAAATCAATAGATTTTAAAAAATAAATTATAGGATATAGATATCCTTGAAAATTTTCCAAGTAAATTTAGTTAATGGGTTTTCATATCAATATTTAGCAGATTATATCCAATAATCATTTTTATAAGTGGTTACATACACAGATGGGTTGTTTTTTTCATCACAAACATAAATTTTTGCTTTTGTCCCGTAGTAAAAAAGGTAACATTGGTTTGGTTTTGGATATAACTATGGCAAAGAAATATATTTCTGCTCACTCAGTTAACATCTAAGTGAATGTATATCTGTCTATTGATAGCATATTGGAGCAATATTAGTAGTTATGGAAATAATTGTAAATGCCTAGTAAATTTTTTAAACTGCAGATATAACAAATATATTTCTAGAAAATTCAATTAGTGAAAAAGCTCTACCTTTTTATGAGGTAGAATATATAGTAGTATATTTAAGAACTTTTTACCTAAATGAAATTATTAATTTTCTTCATTTTAATAACACAACTTAGTAGTTCTACTTGTACATCTTTGTTTCATTGATGTTAATATTTTTAGAAATATTTATTTATTTCATGATAATGATAATTAAGAATTTATTTTTTAAATAATATCATAAATAATAAGTTGCTAAATCTACAATGAAAAACCTTTGAATATTTTTCCTATATTATTAGTAATCTTATACATTTCCTGGCATTTTCAAGCTGTGTAAAGCTATTTTAATTGTCCATTCACCAAATTTTCTTCATCTTTACAAAGCTTCAAACATTTATTAGTTGTAAACTTTTTTTTTTTGTCGACTAAGAATTCTGAATATAAAATTCTTAACATTTTAAATTGCAAAGAAATATCTATTTAAAGAATTTATATTTTAAAAAAAGGATCATAGCTAATAACTTATTGAAATTCATTTCTAGCTCCCACCTTTGTTTTGATGTTTTGCCCTTGAATTACCAGAGTGTATCCCCCACATTTTAGTTGTTTTATGTTGTCTTCTTTTCTTCTTTCAAATTTAATATTACTCTAGATTTTTTTTTTGCTTTAAAGAATTCTTTCATTTATTTATTTTTATAAATATTTTGTAAATATTTATTTTTTCTTTTAAAAAATCACACTAATCTCTTTTAAATAATTGATAGCAAACTGGGTATAGAATTGTCCAAGGCAACATTGAAATATTTTAGCTTAAAAAGTTGCACCAGTTAGGGGAAAACCGTAAAAACAAAATAAGAGACCTAAAGTGGTACCTCGGTATACGTCTGCTTTGGTATAATTCCAAATTGGTATGTGTCCTATTAGGTCGTGAACATTTTTGCAAGGTGTATGACCTTTGCTTGGAATACTTCCCGCGTTCTGGAAATTGTATGAGTAAAAAAAATGGCCCATCGCTCATGCACAACTTGCGATACTCAATTGTGTAAGTATGGCAGTAGCTACCATACAATGAACAACTGGCGCAATAACTGTAAATTGTTGCAAGATTTTGTGTTTTTCTCATAAATTCACTTACCATTACTTAAATGATAGGAGCTGAGCAACGAAAAAAAAAGGGTAGGATCACTATGGAGTTGAAAAAGATATTTTGTAAAGGCTAAAATGGGCCTGTATGTACGGGATCAAGTTACAGCATACCAAATGCTGAGAATGACAATTTCTATGATTTATGACAAACAAAGACGTTATGAAATGGGCAAGTGTGATGAAAGTGGAGGGGAATCAATTACAAAACAAAGATCAGGAACATTAGAGCAGGTTAAAAAAATTATTTTTGATATGGATAACAAAATAAAAAAATTAGTATAAGTTCTTTTCATTTATATATTTTAGTATTAAGAGGTGTTAAATTATTTTATACAACTAAGTCATTAAATTTATAATATTTAGATAGCAATATGATTTTTTTTCATGGGAACAAATTAATAATTTTCCCTTTCTTTCTTGTGGGAAAAATATGTTTGCTTTACATCTTGTTTGGAATTCATCCAAGG
Source organism: Radix auricularia (assembly GCA_002072015.1). Taxonomy (NCBI): domain Eukaryota; kingdom Metazoa; phylum Mollusca; class Gastropoda; family Lymnaeidae; genus Radix; species Radix auricularia. The sequence continues at coordinate 465,026 of MUZC01000241.1, forward strand.
CTGTAGAACGGAGTGAGGGCATATACCAAGGTACCTCTGTACACTTAAAGAAAAACGATAAGGCAATATAGTATAATGAGGAATTGTAACTGATAGCACATCATCAATAAAATGTTCCTTATTCTAGTTTCAAAATGATCTAATTTATGTGTAAATTGCTGGGGTGGAGAAGGTGTTATGGTTGAGTTTATTATCATAAGAGTTGTGGTAGCTGATTTTCCTTTTTAGAACCACTGATATTTCAATTACCGTGCAATATTAAATGAGTTACCAATTAATTAATTGCTAATGAGACATTTTATTTAGTGATTCAATCTTTGTTATCTTTCTAATTTTTACACACTTTTATCTTATTTTAAAAAAACGATCTCAATCTCTAAAGTATGTACTTGTTAGGTTAAGTTATTACTCTTCATTGCCTATACATTTTTGTTTTTGTGACTTAAGCCAATTAAGTTTACACTCATACTAGATAGGCAGGGTGATAAGTAAATGTCCCTCATGCATACATTTATCCACAGCCAACAGCTCCTAACAGTAGCAGATTTACCCTCCCCAACTTACTAGGTAACAGGAATGAGAGCAGTCAGGTCAATGAAGCCCAGGTGACAATATTACAATAGGTTTTTGGGGTCCAAAAGTAATAAGGAGTATTTATTTTAAATCTCAGTGTTCCTTCCCTTTCAATCCCTAATCATGAGACGCTTAGGTCCTGTGTTTTTTAGCATTGTTTTACCCTTTATTCCTTTGAAAATCCCTGCCATAGCTTTATAAGTAATGGCTTTTGTGCATTATTGTATAGATCACTGTTTGTATAGTATTCAATATTTTTTTTATTAATTATCAATTAAAAACAAACCTATAAGTGTAATTTCTGTGATTTTTAAAAGTACTCCACCCATAGTTTTTGAAGTGCATTAAAGCATTTTGACATTTTTGCGTATGTTGTTTTATTAACAATTTTTGTAAAGTTCATATAAAATGATAACAATTATTAATTTGTACTCAGATTTTAACTAAGATTTTTAGAGTTTTGTTATGTAAAAACTATTGGATTCTTTACTCTTCACATTTTTGTGTAGAATCGCAAGGTTTATGGATATTTTACTTTAATCCTCAGGGTTTTCTTTGTCCAACATGTATAATCAATTTTCAAAGTGCAGAAGCTCTACAAGCACACTTTGATACTGCACATATCGATGGAGCAGATTCTACAACAGAAGATCAGGGGGTTAGTTGTATTCATTTTCACAAGTTTTACATTGTCTTATGTCTTCTCTATACAGAAGATTATTGCGTCCACAGACCACGGCGGTCTGTTGGCAAGTGATGCAGCATTCACAGGCCACGGCTATGAGGGCTCCATGCATAATCCAGCTGCCTTTGTTTCCCTAACTAGTGTTAGGTACTCATTTGAAGCTGGGTGGACTCAGGGACACCCTTGGCACTGGGTACAAATCCTTGCCATCATATGGATTCGAACCCGTGACCATCGGTATGCAGGCTGAATGTGCATGCCACTCAACCACTGTGCATTTTTTTAATGTTCTCTAAGTTTAAATTGCATCTCATGATAGGTATTTACATTTTTTAAAGAATGATTTGGTCTAAAATAAGCTTTTATTTCAGGGATCATACATCAATAATGTCTGGCATTTGTTCTTCATGAGGCTGAGCATATTTTACCATCCCATATGTTCTTTCTGGAGACTTAATCTGCTGTTCTTTAAATTTCTCTACTTGGTAGTTTATTTATCATAATTCACTTCTCTATTTTAGGAGGGTTTTCTCTGCCCTATGTGTAAAATGTCTCTCACTTCACCAGAGGAGTTGACCAGCCATTATGAATCTGCACATAGCGATGATGCTCCTACACCAGCCGCCCCAATCATAAGGTTTTTGTTGTTTTTTTAAAAATAAGTTTCCTTATAAAAATTTTGCAGCTTTTTTTTTTAATTAATACATTTTTTAAAAAAACATTTGAATTCAATAAAGGGAGAACAAATCATATTTTTTACCCACCCTGTTTCCTGATACATATTTTTTTTCTTACTTCATAACAAATGGTTAATAACAAATATTATAGTTTTTAACTGTTAAAATACATTATTTGAATTTGAATAAACATTTATAAATGTTTAATTAATGCATTAACCAATTTGACAAAAACAATGTATTTCAGAAATGGTGAAATATCAGGAGTTGAAATACAAGAGGTAAGTCTTCTAACATTTGTCTACATCTATGTCATTGGTGGCAAACCTTTTTGGTGCTGTGTGCCCAAAATGAAACCAAAAACCAACTTGTTTATGGCAAAGTGCAAACACTCCAATGAAACCCCAAAAATTGGGGTTTGGTTTAGCTGGTTTGAGCTAGGAAGTAATATTATTGTGTGCCAAATATTTGTTGCTAAACTACCTTTTCATTGATATGAAAGACATTAAAGAAATATCAGAAATTCTGCGCTGAGGTTTAAAAAAATTTGATATAATAGACATGAAAACCTGACAAAGTCCAAATACAACAAAAACTGAATGTTTCTGCAACTTTATATTCAAACAAACTTCTCTTTTTTTATCTATTTGTAGATAAAATGGAATCCATATTTAAAATAGAAGTGTGATTTGTAATTGATATACATTTTTTAACATAACCATTTTAATGATTTATGTATCAGTTCAAGTTAAGCTTCATATTGAATAATAATATAAGCATTGAACTAATCATTTTATCTGCTTGCACTTATAATTCTGTTGTTTTACTACAGCTGAGGAAAGAGATGGAAATGCTGCAAGTGCAGTTGAGGGGCTCGGAAGAAAGCAGGAGTTTGTGTAAGTTTGAACTGTTACAATGTAGCCATAGCTATCGCAGGTATTAAGTGTATAGTAAAGAATAAAGACAACCAAAAAAAAGTATGCGTTTATTTACATTTGACTATTTTAAAAATAGTGATATAATGATTTGTATTGTGTTGTAAATTTTAACATTATTGACTCTGGTCACTGTACCTTACAGTGTCTAATGAAGTATTCCATAAAGAGCAAGAGGCAACTGCTGCAATGATGCAGGTAGAGATGGTGAAGCTGGAAAAGGAAAAACTGGAAGCAAAAGCTGCTCAGCTGGTACTTTGATACATTTCATTTAATGGCTTTGATGTTAAACAATTTGTTTTATGGCTACTAAATTTAGAAGATATAAAATAAAAATAATAATAATATAAAGATAATATAAATGGGTCATTTCATGATCATTTTGAATGGAGATTTAGTGCAAACTTTTATTTTTAAAAATGTCACATCTGTGGTTTTTTATTCAGGCAGGAGACCTTGCAACAATGAAAGCAAAGGTGGATGAAAGTGAAGGACAAAAATCAGCATTAGATGATCATATTAAAACATTGAAGGTAACAGAAGTCATATTTAGATTATGATATTAAAACATCAAAGGTAACAGAAGTCGGATTTAGATTATGATATTAAAACATTGAAGGTAACAGAAGTCAGATTTAGATTATGATATTAAAACATTGAAGGTAAAAGAAGTCGGATTTAGATTATTATATTAAAACATTGAAGGTAACAGAAGTCGGATTTAGATTATGATATTAAAACATTGAAGGTAACAGAAGTTATATTTAGATTATGATATTAAAACATTGAAAGTGACAGAAGTCAAGATTTAGATTATTATATTAAAACATTGAAATCAATAATTGGGATTTTCATTTTAGTCTAGCATGTGATTAAAAATATGTTCAACACAGCTGTGTCAGGAATCAAACACTTGGCATTTTGATTAAAGTCTTTGAAATGTACACATTTTTAGTTGACCCTTCAGATTTTATTTAGCTAATCTTTTTCAGGGCCAGTTGGATGATAAAAGTAACTACATAAAAAATCTGGAGACTCAGCTGGCTCAGAGGTATGTACTAATGTCAAAGGTCAAATGTCATATCAGGAAATCAATTAAAAAATTATGCTAAATAAAAGCAAAGTCCTTTTTCAAATATTTGTTAATTTAATGTTATTTTCTTTCTCTTTCTTTTTTAAATGGGCTTTTATTATTTAAGCCAAGTTTAGAATTAAAAAACAATTCACAAACTTAAGCTCTAAAAATGTATACTAATAAATTAATTTTTTTAAAGATCTCGTTTGTTCTGTTAAACATACTCCAGAGCCATAATACCTTATTCAAAGGATGCATTTAGCACATACACTCAGAAATTTAATTACCCTAAAGTTGTGATGTTCCATAAAAATTTGTATAATTTTTTTGAAATTATGGCTTAATTGGATTTTTAATTTCTTTTAGCTCAAAAAACAGAAATTTCTTAACTTGATCACTTTTTATGAATTTTATCTTACTTGTCAGTCTTTGGTATTAGCAGCTGGTATTAATTGCAATGGGAACAATATCAACTGATAATTTATTTTTATTTGATCTAGTCGTGAAGAGAAGGAGAAAAAGTAAGATTTTTTCTCTTGTGTGATCCTGTCTTTTCCTCGGTTGTTAATTCTCATGCCTGCTTTCATAATTATTTTTTTAAAAGAATATCCAGTTTATCCAATGTCAGATATCCTGCTTAAAACAAGAGTTTATAAAACAAACACAAAAGTTGACATCTACTATCTAAAAATTTATGGTCTATTATATTTTAAACAAAAATGTTGCATGCACACCTATGCTTGTGTAGACGCGTTAAAGTTACACTATGACATTTATTTATCACTAAAAAAAATCTGGGGAAAAGCCCCCTAAGTTATTATTGATTAAATGATTCACGGTAATGGATTTATTGCCGTTATTTTAGTGTTTCCCAATGTGTTAAGAGCTTGTGTATGCACTACACCAGGCTTTGGCCACTTTATTTTTATTAAAGTAACTGCTTTTGTTTTTTTATGAGGGGTACTCATTGTTAAGAAAATTATAAACTGTGGTACACAGATGTCAAAAACTATAGGAAACAACACTGCTCTATTTAAAAGGATGAACTGTTAGAGACACTTGGTCTTTATTCTGTATCAATAGCAATCACACCCTTCCATCCCAACAACCCCTCCTTGTTGTTATGAATATTTCTAAAGTCTCCTTTGACAATGTGCCACGCCCACTGCCCACACAAACCTCCTTACATAAGTTGATGTTACAATGGTCTTATTTCATTGGCTACAGTGCCAAACATTTTTACCCTTAAAGTCTCCTATGACAATGTACCATGCCCACTGCCCACACAAACCTTCTTACATAAGTTAATTTTACAATGGTCTTATTTCATTGGCTACAGTGCCAAACATTTTTACCCTTAAAGTCTCCCATGTACCATGCCCACTGCCCACACAAACCACCATACATAATTCTATGTTACAATGGTCTTATTTCATTGGCTACAGTGCCAAACATTTTTAAAACTAATTAAAAATCTTACACTGAAAATGGTATGATTATATACCTTACATAAACGTTGTTTAAATGGTTAGCACAATTACATAACATATTGTACACTTTGCATGATTACATTGACTACATTGTAATTTTAGCTACATTACATTACATACACTATTGGCACTAACATTACTATACAACATACAGTTAGTGTAATTACACATTTTTCACTGGCTATCCGTTAGGGCAGTGATGGCGAAACTATGCCATGCGTGCCACAGACGGCACGCAGAGCCTCATCACTCGACATGCAACTCAAATATTACTCTTAATCAAACCACTGTGCTGGCACTTTGATATATAAGAGTAGGTTTTAATAGAATTTTGAGCACGCTGCCCAAAAAAAGCTTCGTGATCACTGCCTTAGGGTAAGGTTAAATTTATAATTCACGCTGATTACATTTTACAGTTAGCATGATTACATAATTTACACTGTGTAAGCTTTAAAATAAGCATAATACCACAATTCAGCTCAGTAGTAAATTGCCTTCAAAAAATTTCAATCTCAATGTTTTTACTTACCAGTTTTATGTATGTTAGATTTAAATGTTGACGTACCACTGCACCTACTTTTCTTATGTGTGTGTATGTGTTAGAATGTATTTTTCAGGACTATAGTCTTTTTAATGCTTTTAAAATAGTATGACAGTGTATGCCTCAGCTTCACAATTAAAGACTTAAACAATAATCTACAGTTAGATTTTTAAATAACACCTAAGTGTTTGAAGATCTAATAAGAAGTCAGTTTAGTTCAATCACATAAATTGTTACAACAGGAAGAACACAACATATCACATAAATTGTTACAACAGGAAGAACACAACATATCACATAAATTGTTACAACAGGAATATCAGTTGTTTAAAATCAGAATCATGTGTCAAACATTATTTCACTGTGTTTATGTTAACATTATGAACAAACCACAAAAGCCCTCTCATTGGCAATTTTGAAAATAGCTGCATATTATTGTCTATTTTATTTTAAAAATATCATTTTCATGTTGTCAGTATCATAGTGTGAATTAGTCCATATCATAGTTACATTTTGCCAATGTCATAGTTCCATTTTGCCAATGTCATAGTTCCATTTTATCAATATCATAGCATTTTTTGACAATGTGTCATATTATAATTTTGTCAGTATCATTGTATTTTGGCATCCTCTTCTTATTGTATAGATAGTGAAGAAACTATTATGCAACCTCGTGTAACTTGCATAAGTATGTGGTGTAAAAGTTTTTTTTAAATTGACCATTAACCTCCCCCCCATACACACACACAATAGATATATTTTTTCAAATTTCAAACAATTAGCTTGTTAAGTGGTTAGTTAATCCAAGAGTGAATCATTGTTGTTTTAATCAAATATGAGCAAGAAAAAATTGTTATTGTCGTTAGATCAAGCTTGTATAATTAAGATCAAACTTGTATAATTAACCAAACATCATACCACTTTCTCCAATCCTTTTTTGTTTTCCAAAGTAATATAGAAATGTTGACACACGAATTTTAGTCCATATTAGATTGTGAGTACTTTGTGTCAAAGAGAACTGTTTTAATTTTAAAGTGTCAGCATTCTGATAGCACAGTGTTAACATTCTGATAGCACAGTGTTAACATTCTGATAGCACTGTGTTAGCATTCTGATAGCACAGTGTTAACATTCTGATAGCACAGTGTTAACATTCTGATAGCACTGTGTTAACATTCTGATAGCACTGTGTTAGCATTCTGATAGCACAGTGTTAACATTCTCATAGCACTGTGTTAACATTCTGATAGCACAGTGTTAACATTCTGATAGCACTGTGTTAGCATTCTGATAGCACAGTGTTAACATTCTGATAGCACAGTGTTAACATTCTGATAGCACTTCACTTTCATGATTGGCATAACAACTTGTTTATATCTTACTTCTTTAAATTCTCACCCTTACACAGCTTTTCTTTAAACTGGCTATATGACCCTGTGTTTTGTAATAATTTTGGATTCAGTCATTGAGACCAGAAGCTGAGTTCAACAATGATTGGGTCTAGGAGAGCTTAGACTCTTGCCCTGCCAACCTGTTGGTAGGAATAAATTAGACAAAATTAGGTCCTGTGGTAAGGTGATGAGGGTAACACCATTAGTTAAATCATCAAACCTAGAGAAGCAAGAGGATAGAGGAGCAAAGGACAACTGAGTGATAATGCATCAGACAATATTTTGGAAATGCAACACAATAATCTTATAAAACCCTCAGATAGATGTAGAAATAAGATTCCTTATGCAAGGACTATCATATTCAAATTCTCTTTCTTCCCGTCAGGAATTCGGGCATAGTCTGATCAAACCAGGAAAACCAACAGATTATGAAAATTGAAAAATCTAATAAAAATGCAAAACAAGACATAAACCATAGATAAGCTTATGATACAATAATCTTCTGTACAGAAGTGTCTGTAATAGATAAGATCAAATGAGACGTACTTTACCAGGGTTAAATAAGAAACGTGTCCAACTGTTGCCTGCTGGTACATTATCAACATAAATAATGCCATCATGTATGACAATTTTAATCTCCACAGACCGGCAGCTGATGATGTCTTTGTACTCAAGCAAGAGCTGGTCTCAGTTCAAACCCTGATGGACAACATGACACAAGAGAGAGAGAAAGAGAAGGATGTCTTGGAAAAGGAACTAGGCCTACTGAAGGCTAAGTACATCGTGTGAGTTTACATTCACTTAGCAATGTACCGACAAGTTTAAGCCTTCTTTAACTATCACATCCCCTTAAAAGATATTCAGATTGCAAAAGCTGTTGGATTTATTTTTTTTAAAAGTACATTTTTTTATACCAAAATGGAAATCTACTAATTTTTAAAAAATTCTGCTTACCCTGATGCATGCATGCATGTTAAATTAATGTTTCTGTGAACAGATCTCACATTACATTTTAGAGGGTTTTTTTTTTATTTTCAAACACATATTTTGGGGGTTTGAATTTATGTAGTCATGTTGTAATATACAGCATTGTCTAATAAAGTTAACAAGCACTTGAAAATATTTCTATTTATTATGAATTTATTTTGCTTGCAAATGGTTATTAATATTAAATTTGCGTTACTTCAAGTTTATTCCATGTCATTGGCCCTAATAGAAGTAACTATTTTTGTTTAGAAAGGAGACTGAAGTCGATGAACTATTGGAAAAACTTCAGCATGCTCCCAAATCAGAGGAAATCTCAAAGTAAGTTTGCTGATTTGTTTAGTAGGTTTACATAGGTGGAATAGATATTAATGATATGTTTAATAGGTTTCACAAAGGTGGCATAGATATTAATATGTTTAATAGGTTTCACAAAGGTGGCATAGATATTAATGATATGTTTAATAGGTTTCACAAAGGTGGCATAGATATTAATGATATGTTTAATAGGTTTTACTTAAATTGCATAGACATTAATATGTTTAATAGGTTTTACTTAGGTGGCATAGATATTAATGATTTGGTTAGTAGGTTTTACTTAGGTGGCATAGATATTAATGATTTGTTCAGTAGGTTTCACATAGGTGGCATAGATATTAATGATATGTTTATAAATAAAATAAATATCCCTTAGAGACCATGAAGGTCCATGGGAGCAAGTGAAGTAGCGTTCACAAGTTTCATTGACCACTAACGAGCATGGGATTGTGTGGTTAGCACAATGCCCCGGGGGCCTTGCCAGATCCGCGGTTTCGAACCCGCGACACGGGTTCTTGCTGTGGTTCGGTAGTCCAGCTCGCTACAACGTAGACCACCGCGCCCCCGGGGATATGTTTATGGCATAGATAAAAATGATTTGTTTATTAGGTTTTACATAGGTGGCATAGATAAAAATGATTTGTTTCGTAGGTTTTACATAGGTGGCATAGATATTAATGATATGTTTAATAGGTGTTACATAGGTGGCATAGAAATTAATGCTACAAAATGTATCAGGGAAGGTATTTTGTAGAGGCTATTTTGAAGTGTTATAACCTCTGTACTGTTGGGATAACTTCTGTACTGTTGGGATAACTTCTGTACAGGATAACTGAGTTTGTCTATAGTGTGTCCTAGTGCACTAATGGAAACTATTTTTGCTCTACATCTTTTGGTTGAGCTATTACTTTCAAAATTAATTTAATAACAATCAAACATTTCTTTTAATGATGAAGGTAGATTGTTTACACTGTAATATCGTTATATATTGGAGTTATGATATGTATGTTTACATTGATTATTATATGTATGTTTTACATTGATTATATGTGTATAACTGTGAGCCCATCTACTTCCTGGGTACAGCGCTATAAAAAATTATCAAGTGATTATTATTATTATTATTATTATTGGAACATAAAGTCTTAAATTTTAACTCCCAATGACTGAATTTTGACAGCTATATTTATGAATTAATAAAATGACTGAATTTCTAATGCTGCATTTGGTTCAAGGCTCTTAAAATTTCAGCTTTCAGGATTTACTAAAGGAAAAGGAGTCAAGTGTAAGTGAATTGAAGGCAACAATAGAAAAGTTGAATGTGGAACTGGGCCAGCTTTCTGAAAGTAGAAATAAAGTAAGCTAACAAAAATGTTAACACTTTCTCATTTAAAATAAATCTTTCTAGAGTTAAAAAAGAAAAGATAGTACATGTAATGAGTAATGTTAAAAGTTTTGTCAGAATTGTGGGGAAATATGAGTAAACATGAGGGATTCTCAGCTTAGATGATTTAATAGAACCAATCCGTGAGAATTTTTTTTTTCATGCCTATTGTTTGACTGTTGTCAGCTCCAGGAACAAGTGGATCAGTTGTCCTGCACTGCTGGCGAGGGCCAAGAGGTGGTGGCCAAACTACAGGAAAGCATATCCCATCTGGAAGAGGAGAAGAAAAATTTGCACAACTCACTGCTGACCACACAAGACATGTTGAACAAAACACAATCAGACCAGGCAGAGGTGAGTTACAAGACATGTTGAACAAAACACAATCAGACCAGGCAGAGGTGAGTTACAAGACATGTTGAACAAAACACAATCAGACCAGGCAGAGGTGAGTTACAAGACATGTTGAACAAAACACAATCTGAGCAGGCAGATGTGAGTCACAAGACATGTTGAACAAAACACAATCAGAGCAGGCAGATGTGAGTCTTTGAATTCATTCTGTTACAACCTTCATCTTTCAGGTGGCTGTTTGGTGCTCCAAATAAATATAGCTAACCCAATAAGGATAATACTTTTCAGCTCTGCGTGGATTGAATATGAAAGGCGATGAAATTTTATTGTGCGCATTCTTGTTTTTATTTTGAGCTTATGTTTTTTAATGAAAATCATTATAATTTATTACCAGTATTTATTTTTAAAAAAAAAATTTTGTTTTACTCCGAAAAGGCTAAATGAAAAAAATTGTTATTCAACTAAACTACAGTTTTTGGTCTCTTAAAAAGGGTAAAAGTTGTTTGGGAAGTGGGGTGATGTTTTAATTGTATAACCAGTATGTATTCCAGACTATTTAGATTGAGAATTTAAAAAGTGTTTTGTTTAGAGAGTGTGTTTTTTATTTATATAAATATATTCAATTTTAGGTTCAAAATAGTTTGGAACAAACCAAAAAATCCCTAGAGGAGCATTTAGCACTGGTAAATAAACTACAAGCTTCATTATCTGAGAAGGAAGAAATCATAAGACAACACAAGGAGGAAGCAGATAAAAACAGGGAAGCCCTAGAACAACAGAAAAAAGATTTTACAATGGTGTGTCCTGAACTTTGGCTGATTAACAATTCATAGTGTCTGAATTTAGTAGGGGTCTCTCTTAATTTTAGTGAAAAAGCTTCTAGTTAAGCAATTAAATTATACATAGCTTAATTTAGTAACAACTTAATGTATTAAGTGAAGTTTTAAAAAATCCCTGTGCTCTGTTAACTGAACTTATAGAAGATAGACACTCTGTTTTAAATTTAAGTATGTTTTCAAAATGTGATTCACTTATATATTTATATTAAAAATGTTCCTTAAGACGATCTTGTGACAAGACCCTTTCATTGCAGATAAGCAGCAGGCTAGAAGCCAGTTCCAGGACAGGGGAGGAGCACTCACTTGAGATCGCAAGACTCCAGAGTTTAATTGACGACAAAACTAAAGCCTTGAAGGACTCCCAAGAAGAGTCGGACAGACACAGAGAAGCCCTGGAAGCTCTGAAATATGAACTTACTTTGGTAAGGCTTCCTTTCACAACATTCATAGGCTGAGGATTTCCTGATACAAGATTAAGATTTAACACGACATGTTGTGAGATGTATTGAATGTTTTCAATTGCTCACAAAAATCTCAAGTTTTTACAAGTCACCAGTCTCTTTAAAAATTTTTTTTAAAAAGTGAAAAAAAAAATTATCAAAGTCTCTAACTGATTCTTTTCAAATTGTGGCATGGATAGATTTTTTTAAAAAATCATTCCCAGGTTCAAAGTAAGCTGGAGGAAAGCTCTAGAACTTTAGAAGAACGTGGTGCCGAGATTTCTCAACTTCAAAGTTCAGTCTTTGAAAAGGAGGAAACCATCGGCCAGTTACACGAAGCCTCTGATAGAAACAAGGAAGTTTTGGCAGAGCTACAAGCTGATTTGGAAGTGGTGAGTCGGCTTCTTTTGTCATCTCTGTGATCTCATGCTAGAATGGACTGTTTGGTTCATTAATTTTTGTTCTTTTATTTATTCCCTGATGAAGCCTGTAAATAAGCTAATATAACGCTAGTAAAAATAGGAATAAATCTGTTAGTTGTTGTTGCCTTTGTTTAGGTGAATAAAACTAGCCGGTAAATAAGATAATATAACGCTAGTAGAAATAGGAATAAATCTGTTGGTTGCTGTTGCCTTTGTTTAGGTGAATAAAACTAGCCGGTAAATAAGATAATATAATGCTAGTAGAAATAGGATTAAATCTGTTAGTTGTGGCTTTTGTTTAGCCCAATCAAACTAGTCTGTAAATAATATAATATAACGCTAGTAGAAATAGGAATAAATCTGTTGGTTGCTGTTGCCTTTGTTTAGGTGAATAAAACTCTGGCTGATAAGAGCAGACAGATTGAAGACCTGCAGAAGGTCATGGGAGACAGCGAGAGCTCCTCTCAGACAGTTCTTCTGATGAAAGATCAGCAGGTCAATGAACTCAAGTTCCAATTGGACAAGGTTGACATGATTTTCTAGTATTCACTCTTTCATTTTGTTTGTTGTTGTGCATCTAGATTAGAACCAGTTAGTACTTTTATTTTGTGATATCCACATTTGGAACAGTATTAACGTTTAAAGCCCCTTAAGGCTTTTTGTAAACTTCCGCCTCAGTCCTGTAAGGATTTCACGTTTATTACAATCAACTGGTAATGAAAAATTTTAAAAATGCTGAGAATGTATTTATTTTATTATTGTCATACTGACTTCATCTTTTAGGATAAGAATGGTTACTTTACATATACAAAAGACTGTCTTAAGTTTAATACTATTTTTACCTGTAGCTTAGAACTATTATTTTTACAAAAAAGTATGGAAAATTCACACATTAAAACAAAAAAAAAAACCTAAAAACTATCACAAAACTTCACGAACTGGGCGAAAACACTAACAAAAGCAACCACCAACATTTTCGGAAGTCGACTAAAGCCTCTCTCACTAAATGAAGAGTTTTTACTTTCTATTATTTCATTACTAAAGAGAGTACTATCGATGCACACTTTACCGCGCTTTTGGAATGCATTACCCCTGCTTTGACACTTTAAATGTTATAATAAATCCTTTTTTTTTACTAGGGATGTGCCAGATTTTGGCTCTGGCAAATCCAGAATCCGGCCATTTTTACAAATCCGGCTTCTGCTCTAGCCGAATTTCACTTCATAAATCCGGCCAAATATTGCTGGATTTCAAAAATTTGAATCCATTACAGCCTTAGTTTTTACCAGTGGATACCTCAAAAATTGTTAAAGAACAAGTTTAACTGATGTTGCCTCTAAGAGTTTTTACATTCAACATTTACAGCTTCAGGTGGACATTGACACAAAGTCCAGCGAGATCCTTGATCTACAAAATCAACTGGCTACTTCCAACAGAGTCTTTGAAGATGAAGTACTGTCAACTCTACTAATTATCATTACTGTTGAATCTAATATATGTTTGTTTTATTGTAGGCTCTGTTGTGTGTTTTTACTGTAGAATTTATTGTCTGTGTTTTTACTGTAGAATTTATGATCTGTTTTTTTTACTGTAGAAGCTATTGTCTGTTTTTTTTGTGTAGAAGATATTGTCTGTTTTTGACTGTAGAATTTATTGTCTGTTTTTTACTGTAGAATTTATTGTCTGTGTTTTTACTTTAGAATTTATTGTCTGTTTTTTACTGTAGATTCTATGATCTGGTTTTTTTTTACTGTAGAAGCTATTGTCTGTTTTTTTGTGTAGAAGATATTATCTGTTGTTTACTGTAAAATATATCATCTGTTTTTCTACAGTAGAATACGATTGAATCTTGTATGGGGTTGTTTCTCTAAAATCTGTTATGGGATCTTACAGTTAAATCTATTAGTGGTCGTTGCTGTACAGTCCTTCGTGTTGTTTTTGTTGTTGTAAACATGATACATGTGACCTACTTCCTCAACACAGAGAAGGTCATGTGATGAACTGAAAGCCCAAGTTATAGACAGAGATGCAAGACTGGAAGAGGAGGCCAGAAAACTTGTCAACATGTGAGATTAACCTCTTCTCATACAATGTACTTAACTTGTCAACATGTGAGATTAAGCTCTTCTCATACAATCTACTTAACTTGTGAACATGTGAGATTAACCTCTTCTCATACAATGTACTTAACTTGTCAACATGTGAGATTAAGCTCTTCTCATACAATCTACTTAACTTGTCAACATGTGAGATTTACTTCTCATACAATCTACTTAACTTGCTTAAATATTGTTAATTTTTTAAAAAAACTTTGTTACTGGGGTTGGGGAGGGAGATAATTTTTTTAATGATACAACCTCCATACTGGCATAGAATGCTTCTAGTGTTGAAGATTCCCCCCCCCCCCAATCCATCCACCCTCATTTTGTTTCTTTAATAAAATAATAATTGTCAAGAAATGGTTTAGGTGATTTTGCCAGCTAATTTGACTGATTCTGCCAGCCGAAAATTTGAAAAAGTTCTTTGAAATTTTTTTTAAAATCAATTTATTTATTTTTGTACAATCTATGATGTGCAGTATGCGGAGGCTGGCAATAACAATTGATCCTCCAACAAGTTCCAAGTTAAGAAATTGTGTCTTCTGTTTGTCTACAGGGAGGAAAAGCTCAAGGATCTTGAGGTGAAACTGACCTACATGTCTGATGAGAAGCTCCGGCTTGAGACGGAGAGACAAGAACTAGTGGCTAAGGTAGAAACTTTTAACTTGTAAATGAGGAAGAAATACAATACCCCACCCGCTCAGCCGCTATTGTTTAAAAAATCTCATCTGTTAAAAAAATTTGACAATGATGCTTTTATATTGTAACCCACTTCTCTTGACAAGAATACCACTGAGTTAGTTAGTTAGTTATTTCCTCTCGGGCCGAAGACGGCACATAGGGCAGAGGTCATGGATTTCCATTTTTGACGATCTGTTGCTAATTGTATCAAGTCCTGGTTATTTCTTAGGCCCATGGTTGAGCTTTCTCTTATGATTGTTCTACGCAGGGTTTCTTTTGGTCTTCCTTGTTTTCTTTTGCCTGTTGGTGTCCACATGAGGGCCTGACTTGGGAGTCTTCTCTTGTCCATTCGAAGGACATGACCGATGTAATTCCATCGTCTTCTCCTTATAAAATTTGACACATATTCTTTGTTGGTTTCTTTTCTTATTGTTTCATTTGATTTGAGATCACTCCATTTTATATTTAAAATACCACTGAGTGCCGCCCTCCAATCACACCATTGCACACTAATAACATCAATAGATTTATGGCATCAATTCTTATAGGTCAATTTAAAAACTAAATCATTTATTACACTCTTGAAGAATAATATTTAGCTCAAAATTCTGATATTTGAACCAGTTTTCCCAAAGAAGTATTAATGTACCTGAATGACATGTTGTCTATAGAAGTATTAATGTGCCTGAATGACATGTTGTCTATAGAAGTATTAATGTGCCTGAATGACATGTTGTCTAGAGAAGTATTAATGTGACTGAATGACATGTTGTCTATAGAAGTATTAATGTGCCTGAATGACATGTTGTCTATAGAAGTATTAATGTGCCTGATTGACATGTTGTCTATAGAAGTATTAACATGCCTGAATGACATGTTGTCTATAGAAGTATTAATGTACCTGAATGACATGTTGTCTAGAGAAGTATTAATGTGCCTGAATGACATGTTTTCTATAGAAGTATTAACATGCCTGAATGACATGTTGTTGAGAGAAGTCTTTATAAAAAGATATGCAAAAAAACAACAACAAAAAAACAGGATATAAAAATTAAAATTTACAGTAAAGGAAGACTTAATCTCTGCTCAGCTCTTGTTAGTGTGTTGACATAGATTTTAAATTATTCAAAATTCTAATAATGATGTACCTAGCAATATTTCTATGGATATATATATATTCTAGATTATTTATTTTTTAAAAAATATAATGATTACTTGTAGATGGGAGTAACTGCTCTAGATTTATTCTCAGGTACTTGTGAGAGTGGGAACCATACTTACTTTTATGACCTAAATGGTTCTAGTAGTGACCCTAAAGTAGTTTTGACCATAGCTACTCCTATATGGACCTACTATTGACTCTGAAGTAGTTTTAACCATAGCTACTCTTATATGGACCTAGTATTGACTCTGAAGTAGTTTTAACCATAGCTACTCTTATATGGACCTAGTATTGACTCTGAAGTAGTTTTAACCATAGCTACTCCTATATGGACCTAGTACTGATGTATTGACTCTGAAGTAGCTGTTTACTAAAGCATCTCCTACTGAACTGTGTTGACTGTATATTTTTTTCTTTAATTATAACTAGATTGATGCAGGAGAAGGGGCCAGTGAGTTGATAAGTCAGATGAAACAAGAAAATGTAAGTACGTTAGATCTTACGATTAGTTTTACATTTGACGTGTCATGCAATTTGTACAGTCTTATAGTTTATTGGTTTATATTTCTGGTAACTCAAAATCAAAAGCCGCCACTTTTGCAATTATACTAGGAACACAAGGACAATTTGTGTACTCATTGGGAAAACATATAGAATCTGATTTTGATAACAAGATTGTATAGAAGATATTAAATCTGATTTGAAAATTTTGCTTCAAGACTTCTCTACAGGAGAAAATCACAACATTAGAATCGACCCTTACATCCCAAACTGCAGAGTCAAGCAGCAAGGAAGAGAATTTTCATAAGCAAATCAGAGAGCTCAAGAGTCAGGTGCAGGAGGGTGAGGTCAAGGTCACAAAGCTAGAGGCAAGTCTGGAGGAGAGATCAGCTAAAATCAACACTGTACAGCAGAAGGTTCACAGCCTTGAATCTGAGTTGAAAGTTAAAGTGAGTTCTGTGCTTAATTCTTGTGATGGTTCATTAGTCATAGATTTAGTGAGACCATTGTTGATCCACTCCTGGCTTAATGGTTCATCCGCTCCTGGCTTAATGGTTCATCCACTCCTGGCTTAATGGTTCATTTGCTCCTGGCTTAATGGTTCATCCACTCCTGGCTTAATGGTCCATCCACTCCTGGCTTAGTGGTTCATCCACTCCTGGTTTAATGGTTCATCCACTCCTGGCTTAATGGTTCATCCACTCCTGGCTTAATGGTTCACCTATTCACATCGTTAGTACTTTCAAGGTTCATCTCATCATGGTTTTTGTAATTCTCTTGTTAATCTAATCATAGACTTTGTGCTGTATTATTTCACAGTCATATATGTGTATATATATATATATATATATATATATATATT
>MUZC01000241.1:482996-501320 GCA_002072015.1 Radix auricularia
AAATATATATGGCATGATTCACTGTATTACAGTTCTTCTAGTTGTCAATGAGAATTTTATTCCAATAACAAATTACTGCAATCTTGAAGATAAATCTAAAGATTATTATTATTTAATTGCTCCATTTTATAAACTTAAGCTATATTTTGTTATCTCTCACCATCATAAATGTAGGCTGAGCTGCTCCTGGCGTCAGAATCGGCTAAAACAAGCCAGAGAGTCGACCTGGAGAACCACATAAAGACTGTCAACAGCTCCCTAGAGAAGGTCAGCACCCAGCTGAACAATGTCAAAACACAACTTGATCAGGTAACCAAGCTTAGAATGTTGTGCCGCATTTGGTTCATTGATCAGGTAACCAAGCTTAGAATTTTGTGCCGTATTTGGCTCATTGATCAGGTAACCCAGCTTAGAATTTTGTGCCGTATTTGGTTCATTGATCAGGTAACCCAGCTTAGAATTTTGTGCCGTATTTGGTTTATTGATCAGGTAACCCAGCTTAGAATTTTGTGCCGTATTTGGTTTATTGATCAGGTAACCCAACTTAGAATTTTGTGCCGTATTTGGTTCATCTACATCAAAATCTATCAAAGTTGCTGGTCCATGAATGGTCAAGTTTATACATCATCAGTGGATTTAGTATTTGAAACAAAAGATCTAATTCTATACAGTCTGTCAAGATTGGCAAGATTTTTCAAGTCAAATTTTTTAAAGAATGAAATTATCTGAAGTCAGAGACAAACAAACTTTGAACAAAACAAAGGCCCATATGCCATAAATAAAAAAACAAGTGCTGGCTGGATTAAGGTGATAAACAAAAAAGACATTTGTTGAGATTGAGCTACAGGTCTAGTAAATATACATATTGTTTTTGTTTTTTTTTGTATTTCAACAGTCAATTAATCATTTAAGATAAGGTCGCTGGGCAGATAAAATTTTAATGCCGGTCGTAGTTGTCTGATGTTTGCTTATTAATGTAATAGTAAAACTGAAAGAACTAGACTTAAGTGCACTATATACTTACAGGCCAACAATGATGTCACAGCAAAGAAAGAGAAGATAACTCTCCTGGAAACCAAGCTTCATGAACAAAAGGAGAAAGTATCACAAGCTAATCAAAAAATTAATGCATTGGACAGGGAACTCAAAGAAAAGGTCAGTTTTCAATTGTCTCCCTTAATTTGAACTGATCAATGTTTGAACTTCATCAAGATAGTAAGAAGAAATCTTGTAGCTGCATACAAATATGTTTGTAATCCTTTCTCCTACTCAAGGTTTTATTGTTTTATTTCAAAGAAATTTTTGTTTTTTAATTAAAAAAGATAATGAATAAAAAAAAGTAGTATCTCTATAAATGCATTAATTGCAGTATGCTAAATTAAATGACATTACTGTATCAGAATGCCAAGCTGACTCAAGTAGACAAAGAAATGAAGGACTTGGAGAGCGCACTCACAGCCAACAAGCAGGTTTTAGAGGAAACCAAAGGAAAATTGAAGAGGGTGCAGCAGGATCTTGAAACAGTGAGTCTCTGTCAATGAAAGACTAATACATAATTGAACTTTCATGTCATATGCAGAGATGATTATAATTTCTCTTGAAAAGAAATATATCATTGTCAACCTCCAATGCGGTGGAGGGAGGTTTACTATAGAGTCATAGCCAATATTCCCTTTAAGCTGCACGGCTGTGCAGATATCTGACCCATGCCGTGCAGCCCTTTTGAATAACTGCACAGCAAATTTTTCAAAATATTGCACAAAAATGGATACTGGGCAACTTTGTGTACTAGTTGTTGTTTTGTTGTTTTTTTTGCACATGGAACAATGAACCTGAGAGGGAACATTAGCTTAATTTTGTGTAGAACTGAAATATCAAATTTGTTTTCCTACTTTTAAAGTATAATTCTGTTGGTTATCATCGGTTGGGAAGGTCGAGTCTTAGCTGAAACATTCCATTGTTAAATGTGTAAAACAGGAAAGTCAAGCAAGAACAGCTGACAAGAATGAACTCACCAAAAAGCTTGAGATCTCGGATGCTGAAAAGTCTGAGCTACTGCAGAAGCTGCAAACCCAGGTATGGATGGGAGATGAAAGTCTGTGTCATTCTTGAAGAAAGTCAAGTCTTTGTGTTAAATTTAATATAAATGAAGGTTGGGTTCGGGTAAGGGTTTGGGTGCATGTCAATGTTTTTCTTATTTTATCAAATTTAGATAATTGCAAATTAATACTTCTGATGATGCCAATATTTATTGATTATATTTTTCATTTGTATAACTTTTATAAACTAAATTTAAAATATAAATTTGTTCCGGCAGAGCGCAACCCTTGGAGAAACTGAGAAAAATCTAACAGAGACCTTAAAATTACTTGAAGAAGTAAGGAAAAATCTAACTAATACTCAAAATGATCTTGCAACTAGCCAGGAGGAATTAACAAAGGTATTTTATGATTCGTCTCGATACAAGCTTTCTCCTTTTTGCTCAAAGCATTTTTCTGTTATTCTTAATAGTGTTAGAACACTAATTTAAGATAAAACTATCTCAAAATTAAAATTGAAGTACTATCATTAAGTTAACTATTTTTTTTATCATCAGCTAAAGGAGAGTTCTAGTTCCCAAATTGCAATGTTAACATCTCAACTGGAGAGGGAAAAAAGTTCCGCTGAAGGGTCTAAACAAGAGTTGCAAAGACAGGCGAGTTTTAATTATTATTTTAAAAGATTTTAATGTTTCTATTTTTTCCTTTTAAACCAAGTATTAATTTTTATGTGTTTAAATTTTAAATTCTTAACATGAAGTCATAATTAATTATTTTAAGTCACTGAGATAGTTCTCAAAGCTTCTAAAGCACTGTAGCCTGTTAAGATCAGCAACTTGATAAATGACATTTGATCAATAAACTTAATAAATTCATTGACAGGTTTCCACTTTGACAGAAGAAAGAAACACTTTGAATGAAGAGAAAATAGCTTTTGTCAGCAAAATCACCGAGCTCAACATCCAGTGTCAACAAAAGTCTTCAGAAATAGACAACGTCAAACAACAGTTAGAGAAAGAGAAGGTATTGATTGGCAAAACTTGAATGCTAATAGTAGATGTTGCTTTTGTTGAATCTATTTTTATGCTAAACTTAAAGACTGTATGTTTGAATTTCAGAAAGATTATGAATCAGAAAAGAAAAATTTAGAGTCTCAATTCAGTGCCAAGGAAGGAGAGTTGCAAGATAAGATCAGGCTACTCAGTGACAGTATAGCTTCAGAGAAGGTGATTAAATAATATAATAGCCAAAGTCACTCACTCATTGTATCCGTAACGCTATGACATCATTGTTTGAGCTTATATTTTAATACATGGCGTGCATCAGGAGGTGTGCGAAATACAAATAAATGAAAGATTACTTTTGAAATAAAACAACAGTTAAAAAAGTGTGTGGTGTTTCTCACCGTAAAATATTTATATGATGTCATTGTTTTAGCTTATATTTTAATTTTGGAAAAGGGAACGATGTAAAAAGATTATTTTAGGATTTATAATTATAAAATACTTTGTGTGCATTTCAGAAAGTTTAATATTTCGTATTTATCTAACAAGGATAAGTTACTTCAGCTTTTTTTAAAAAGTGGGCGTCAACCCCTAGTCCCTATATATTTCATTTCCTATTTAGGAGTTCTGGGCACGTTGAACTTGTTACTAACATACTACTAAATACACAAACATTTCTATATCCTGTTGGTAGCATCACCTACTGAGATATTTAACATTCAGGCCATACAAATATTAAAAAATTGCTTGCAAGCAATTCAAAGGAAAATAATATAGTATTGCAGCATTTTGAAAAAAAAAAAATTTCAAAATTAGATTGTAATAAAAATGTTTTGGGTTGTTCCATCAGTGATTATTATTTTATTTTTTTTCATCAACAGCAAAATATACAAGCCAAGGAAACATCTATACAAGAGCTAACACAAAAGGTTTCTTTTTTTACTTCTTCAATGATGCACATGTTCATATAATTAAGGAAAAAAATGTATTAAAAAATTAACTCTAACTGAGAAGTTCCTTTTCTTTTCATTTTTTTTTAAAGGAAAATCTATATCATGTTTTTTATTTGTTTTCTAATAATAAAATATTTATGTCCAACAGATTACAAATCTGGAAGCCATCAAGTCTTCATTAGAATCAAACAAGCAGGAGCTAGAAACTAAAATATCTGATCTGCAAACCAGGGTGGATTCACTGGTTAGTCTATTTACCATTCTGGGGGTATTGTTTAATATAGCATTGCTTGGTTGCTTGGATAGAAATATTTAGCTTAATGAATGATGATTTGATTTTTGATGAATGAAAGTGTGTTGTAATTTTTAATTTATTTAAACCACCCCCAGCTTCAAGATAAGAGTTCAACTGAGAAGACATTGTCAGAGTCACTGCAAACAGCTGAGTCTAAGCTTACAGAAGTCACTGCACAGCTAAAGGTACTTATCACCATCATGGGATCTTATTATTGCATCGTATGGCATCCCTCTGTCGTCAAGGGGCAATGGTGTTATCTCTTGTTCCTCTTCCCCCACCTTTCATGGCAGAGGTAGAAAAAAATGAGGCCTCGATAGCCTAGGCCACTGATGGTGAACCTAAGCCACAGACAGCACGAAGAGCCTCATCAGCCGGCACTCAACTAAAATATTATTTCCTTAATCAAACCACTTTGCTGACACTTTGTGTTGGTTTTTTGCTATATATAAGTAGGTATTCATTGAATTTTGGGCACACTGACCCAAAAATGTTCACCATCACTGGCCTAGACAATGCTTTGAAGAAGGCCAGCTGTTTCCCAGGCAGCAGGCCCTCTCACTCCACGCAAATGGTGATTCCCAGGGAACAGCTTAGCTGATACAACAAGGTGCCATCTTCATCGCAGGAGTTGCCAGAGATATAGCGCATTAACAATAAATATGCCTAAGGGACTCCATCTCCTGATTTTCTTTTAGGGTTAACTACCTTAGCCTCTCCATTAACAGGTGTAGCCACAAGACACTGGAGGTTTGAGATTGGAGTTTCCCTCTCCCATATGAGCTATTTAACAAGGTTCATGAGTGCCATAACTATGGGTGTCACTGTCAGGTTGTAGATGTTCGTGGAAAAGATTTTCACGTTCACCGATGACACACTGACATTGACAGGGACCTATGGCGCATTAAAGGGGGGGGGGGGCTGAAAGGGCTATAGTCTTATATTATTTTACGGCGATAAGCACCACACGCTCTGTTTATCTGAAAACCAAAATGATTATGATTTTACTTTTATATTTTCAATTTTTAAAAAATATGCTGATTATGTCCCTTAGTGTTAAAGAGTTATGTCTCTTAGTGTTTTCAAGTGATATGGGCTTTTATTTAATATATGTGTATACCAGATAAAAATAAGAATAAGAATTTGAAAACTTATATAGTTCAGTATGCCAGTAAGCAGCTAGGCTCAAGGCGCCTCACATAAAAATAGAAACACGTATTTTATAAATGCATTCATTTAAAACATTCCTATCATAATTACATAAAAACGTATAATGACATTTTGGTGTTTATCATTCAAAGAAATGTTTAATTGTTCATTTGGAAAGTTAAGTTTGTATATTTGTATTTTTAGTGCTTTTTCTGAATAACTTCAAAAGAATTTATGACATCGTCCCCCTAGAATAACAATGTTCTAAGTCGATTTTTAAAAAAAAAATGAGTTATCACCCCTGGGATATTGCCCATGTTTCAAATCTATCATAGCACAAAATCTGAAAGCTGTATCGTGAGCCAATTCTGCAGAATGTACAGAATTACAAGGTTCTAACACTTGATAGGCCTTTCAAATGAAAATTACAAAGTTCTAATATGCATTATTGTTTTAACAAGGTCTTATCTACCGTAAACCACAGAAAAAAAGGCTTAGAAATTTCGATTAATATAACCAGCCAATCATATGCCTTGTTGTATACTACCCTGGTAGGGGTTGTATCAAAATGGTGGACGTCGTCACTAGGCTTAGTTTTTCAAGTACATCTGCCTCTTCGAGTGAAAATGACACAGATAGCAGTGACTACAACTATCCAATGCAATTTGATAGTTCCTCCGAAGAAGACATGTAAGTATTTTTTATTTTAAAATAGTTTCAAGATGCAAAATAGTTAATATTGAGCCATTATCGAAACGAGATCACATGTGTGGTTACAGTTACACTTACAGACTTACACACTCTTCAAGTTCGAGTATTTGGTCTGTATCAATTAAAGAATAATGCAGATGCATAAGAAACTTTAATACTGATTCAGTTGCTAAATTAATTTTTTTTTTTATACATACATTTTTAGATTCCATAAGTTCATTTCATTACAATTATTAAGGTAAGCTATTAAAGTTTTAATTTGGTAATCCTTTAGTCTTTGTCTGTAGCCTTTAGTTTTAACTCCACTTCCTTTTTTTCCAGCATTCCTCCATCCCCTCATAGTCAGTCTCACTTACACCTTCTGATGCCAGCATTGCATACATTCAATGAGAGTGAAACAGACTGAGCAGTACATACAAAACGGCAGTCAAACTCCTGAGACATGTTCAACAGAGGCCAGCACATTTTTATAGGTCAAACTAATTTAGAAATAAGAGCATCTAACAGTGACATTAATGGCAGTAAGAAGCTGACAAGGAAGAGACAACGCAATCCTGAGAATTGGAAATGCAATCAAAGGAAAAAATTGGCTGAAGCTGGGCATGCTTACATAAATATAAGGAACAAGGCTGTACCTGAAAATAAAATTCAACATCTAAAAGACTGTAAAAAGATTTGCAAGTTTAAATGTGAAACCAAAATTTCAACAACAGAAAGGGAAAACATTTTCAAAAACTTTTATATGCTTAATTATGATCAAAAGCATTCATATATTTTAAATACTAGTCAATGTTTTAAAAAATGTGCAGGAACTGGATCTAGGCGCCTAAACACATATTTTTATAGCTTTACAGTTGGAGGCTCGAATCTGAGAGTTTGCAAGAATTATTATCTTGGCACTCTGGCAATAAGTATACAAAACCCATAATGAAAAAAATCTTGTTACTGGCACACCATGCAGAGATGGAAGGGGCAAACACATCAAGAAAAAAATCTCAGAGATAGATAGAAAAAATGTGATTGATCATATCAATAGCTTTCCTCTTGTGGAGTCACACTACTGTAGGAAATCTTCACAAAAAGAGTTTTTATAGGATTACCTTAATATAAATAAAATGTATGATCTATATGTAGAGCAGTCACTTGAAAAAGGTCAAAAACCTGTAAAAGGTTCTTATTATAGATACATTTTTAACACAGAGTTAAATATTAACTTTCACATCAGAAAGAAGGATCGATGTGATCTCTGTGAAATTGTCAAAGTTGCACAAGAGATAAATACCTTAACCGAAAAAGAGGCATAAAACTATGCTTCTCACATTGATAATAAAAATGTCATGCGTATTGCAACAGAGAATGATCTGGAAGATGAACATGTTGATGTTGTTATCAGTTTTGATTTGTAAAATGTCATTTCTCTCCCCAGGGCTGACATCGGTTCTTTTTTTTAACAAAAGAAAATTAAATGTTTATAATTTAACTGGATATTCTTCTAGAAGTAAACAAGGCTATTGTGTAATATGGTCAGAGAATTTATCTGGGAGAGCTGGCAATGACATAGCTTCAGCTTTTGTTAAAATCCTTGAAAGAATAACTGAATCAGATAAGGACATTAAAAACATTGTAACTTGGAGTGACTCATGTGTACCTCAAAATAAAAATAGCATAATATCATATGCAGTTTTTCAATTTTTGAACACATATCCACACATTGAGTCAGTCACCATGAAATTTAGTGTTCCAGGGCACTCTTGTGTTCAAGTTGTTGATAGTTGATAATATGCATTCACAAATTGAGAAAGCCATAAAAACACATGAAGTGTTTTCCCCAATAAATCTCATTAGAGTCCTTAAAACTATAAACAGAGGAGGACCTTTTATAATTATTCAGATGAGAGCAAATGACTTTAAAGATTTTAAAGCATGTGCTGAGATATTTAACTTTCAATGTGTAAAATATTCCAAAGTGTATGTTATAAGATTTAAAAATGAGCAAATGGTTTGTTGCAAATTTAGTCACAAAGACATAACATTTGAAAACATAAATTTAAGAAAACCTATTTTGACAAGAAGTTGTTGCACAACTATTCAACCCTCTCAAATATTAATGCCTGTGCCAAAGATTGCAATATCTTCTAATAAACTGTCTGAGGCAAAGAAATCAGACTTAACAGAAATGTTAAAATACATGCCTGAAATAGACAGGCAGTATTACAGTAACATACTTAAGTAACAAAAATGTCAGTATTTTTCTCTTTCAGTTACATGTCACAATGTAGAACAGTTTATGGTGTGTGTAAAATCATTTATTTTAACAATAAAATTTACAGTTTTGATGTTAGTACAAATATAAATAAATAAAAATACATTGAAAGATATACATTATACACATATTGTCTGTCTTTAATTAAATATAATTCTTTGTTGTTATTTTTTTGTCTATATCAGTATTAGAGCTCTTAATTATGAATGTTTATTTTTTCTTTAAAGAAACAAATAAAATTATAGTGTAAAAAAGAATAGGACCTTGTTATAATTAATTGAAATTGCATTTTCAGAATTAAAAGGTTCTATTGAAAATTTCAAAAATTCATATAAAATCTGAATTAACACCAAAAAAATTACATTAAATTGTAAAACCTTGTATTGATAATACAAACAGAATGCAGTAACAACTTTAACAAAAACATGTAGAGTTTGTCGTAACCAAACATCAAATTTTCAAAAGTGAATATCTCTGTTCGACAAAAAGGTCACATAGAACCCTGTTATTCTAAGGGGATGACATCTACTTTTTTGCTTCTTTCATAGTACCCCGACTAACAAGCACCCAAATTCCAACTGACCATCCCAAAACCTCAGTCATCTTTCAGCTAAACTAATGTTTACTCATGTTCTATGTTTCTACAGAGTTCAGAGGAGAAACTTGAAAGAATAGAAGTGAAAAATGAAGAGTTAAATCTGAAGCTGGATCAAAGAAATGAAGAGCTCAAAACGAGAACAGATGAACTGGAATCTGCTCGCAGCAGAGAAAAGGAGCTGAACAACTCATTTGAAGAGCTTAGTGAGGTCAGCTGTTTTATTAACATTTTAAAACTTTGAAAACTATAACTTTTTAAATGCAGGGTCAATACAAGCTCCTGAAATTCCAGGATGTGCAGGGAAACTTTATGGAATTACACATTCAAAAATTAAACCTGTTAAAATTCCTTAAAAATCAAAATATCCTTTAGATTTAAATTTTAATTTTACTGAAAATGTTTTGAAGGATTCATTGTCACAATGGCACTTGCTCTCTCTGTACAGAAAGATAACTATTTTTGAATGAATTGCTTGTAATTTATAAATTTTCATTTGCACTGGCATTTTCTATTTCCTTTGTGGAAGAATCCTTGAATTTTAGTGTAGATTTGGTGCAGGAACATTTTATATATATAAATTAGAGTTGCGGAAATTCACGATTAATTTCTCAATTAATAGATTAATCATAAAATTCCTGACGGTTAACGAACATTTTGGTTTTAAACTATTGACTATTGACTTACGGGAATGTTCAAAATGTTGATATAGTTTGCCTTCCCTGGTTCTAACACTTCGCCTACTTATCAAACAAAATTAAAAGCGTATGAAGCTAATGGCAGTAATGGAGTCTGACTCAGAGACAGAAAATGATGACAGCTCTTCTGATGCAGTACTGCGTTACAAAAAGCGAGATGAAAGTTACTGAATCCATTAACCCTCTACAATGGTGGAAACTTAAACTTAATGAACACCGATATCAGATAATGTCATTTCTTGCCAAAACTGTTTTGTGCATACCAGTTACCTCAGTTCCATGTAAATGATTGTTCCGCTCGGCTGGTTATATTGTCAATTAGACCCGCTCATCACTTGAACCATATAATGTGAACACACTTCTTTTTGCGTAGTTGGGTAAAAATGATATTTAGAGGAGACATTTCAGTGTTATTTACATTTCCAACAAGAACATTTAATAAGTGTTACTTATGACATCATCATTTTTAATTTTTGGCTTTAATTGAAATTAGCGATTTTTATTTTTTGAAATAGTTAATTTTTCAAAAGCTGACAATTACATTAAAATTAATCCTTAACAGACCTAGTATATATATATGAATAAGAATGAAAGCCTCAATCAAGACTTAAAATAAAAACAAAATATGTGAACATGTTTACAAATTCTGAACTAAGTTTATTGGTTTAAGATTAAAATAAGAATTCACTCATTCATCTAGAAAAAAAATATGTATACCTTTTTACAACATCCCAGTAAATTCCATAAAAATGTTTGCCATATTTGTCTCAGGTTCGGAATGCCATGAATGCTCAGATGTTGGAACTGGACAGAGAGAAGAGTGAAGCTGTTCAGCTGAAGGAGATATTGTTGAAAGAAAAGGTTTTTAAAAATTTAGATTAAGGATAAAAATAGAAGAAAAATAAATGTAAGAGGTTAGAGTGTACTTTCTAGAACTTTCCATTTGTGGACAGGTAAAAGAATTTAAAGTCAAGTTTTTGTCCAAAAAAAATTATTTGCTCTAGCTGTTTTGTTGTCAACAGTACGATAACAATATCAATGAAAATTTATTACAGCAATATCTGTTGGTTTTTGTAACAAGTTGTATTTATATGCAATAAGGGCCTGTAAAATAATATCTTGTTAAGAACTTTTTTTTTCCTTTGGTTTATGGTAGCTTAGACTTGATTTTAACTTTAATCTCTTTTAAACTGATTAAATTGGTATTGGAAAATAAAAAAAATATTAAAAGGCACCCATAGTTCCATGTTCAAACCTTTTCCAAAAACATGAAATATTGCAGCTGCCGCACCCCCCTCCCCCACCACCCCCACAACCCCCAAAAATTAGGTTTGGTTGAAGTGATGGCTAGATATTTCACTCAATTTAAAAACCATGTTGAAAACGTAAAATTCATCTATTTACCCAATGTTTCTTTAGTTGTAATGCAAGATTCAGATTATTTAACTCTAAGTTTAAGTATCGTGTGCAGGCGTTCCATCAACACCTTGTCCTCTGATTGGCCAGGTTGCTCTGGAGCAGGAGAGAAATGACCTACAAAAGTTGTTGACCGACAGTGAAGCCCAAAGAAACCAGTACCAGAAAGAGGCAGAGTCCCTGAGGTCATCACTGGAAACAGAGCAGGAGGAGAGGGCCAAGGTGAGCCAGCAGACAATATCACCTCATTATTGCCTGTCTGAGGCACCTGTCAACATCTTATTTCAAAACTTAGTTTAATACCAACCAAACATTTCTTGTAGTAAGAAACGTAGCTTGTGTACACTGTGATGTTGTTATTTTATAGTTATGATATGTATGTTTTAAATTGATTATTATATGTAAGTTTTACATTGATTATTATGTGTATAACTGTCACGGATGACTAATTTTCCATTGTAACTTATGTGTTTAGTGGTTGTGTTAGTGTTATTGAAGTTGTTAGTCAGTGCGAACGCGTGCAAAAGTAATTGTTTCTGTTGACGTCATTAACTCTTAAAGTCGCAGAAGGGTTTGCAATAAACTTCCGCCTCAGTCCCGTAAGGATTTCCCGTATTACGATCAACCGGTTATGAAATTTAAAAATTTGCGTAAAATCCATTTATAATATTATTGTCATACTGACTTAATTTTTTAGGCTAAGAATGGTTATTTTACGCATCCAAAAGACCGTACTGAGTTTAAAACAATATTTACCTGTAGTTTAGTACTATCATTTTAGTATTTAAGTATAGCGAAAACGTATCTTTGAAAAAAAAAACGTTAAAACTACCAAAAAACATCGCGAATTGAGCGATAACACTAGAGCAGGCAACGGCCGCCATTGCCGGAAGTCGAATACATCATTTTTTAAGCATTGAAGAGTTTTTACTTTCCGAGATCTCATTTCTAACTAGAGTGGTATCTAGGGACGCATTATGATGCTTTACGGATAGCGGGAAGCGACGCATTACGACGCTTTGCGACTTTCAGAGTTAAAATAGGTGTAGAGGTTCAGAGAGTTTTTGTGTAGATGGTTGTAGAGGCATGGCGGTACAGCCATTAAAGTTTGTTTCTGTTAGCAGTGTTTCTTGTGTGCTAGGAATTTTATGAATCTTGGAGCAAGCTGTCCAGATACAATTATTAGGACGCTTGTGACAATAACTATATTTTTATATGAAGGGCTGGGACCCAAGAGACTCAGCTACTTGGTGGGGTACAGTACTATATAAATTATCAAATTATTATTATAACTATTATTATTTGATGGCTGCCATTTATTGTATGTGTCATCCGTGCACTGTCTCTCTATGTTGTTAGTTTAAAAGGTAAATCAATTTATTTCTGTACCAGGAAGTCTCCAGCTTGAAGGAGGGCAAGGATTTGCTTATACAACAAAAAATGGAGATTCAGTCAGAGCTTCACAAGCTACAGGGAGAGTCTGGAAGGTTGAGAGACCAGTTGGATAAAATCAAACAAGAGGAAGATGAAGTACAAAAGATTCTACGACAGGATAACTCAACGCTGCAGGATAAATTGGTGAGTTTATTTAACCATCATAATGTTTTTCATCTTCTAGATATGATTTGGCCACACTTAAATTCATTTTATAAATTATGCACAAGCCCAAGCTAAAAAAAAATTGTGAAATAATCCATTAAAAAATTTTGCTTCACCAGGCCAGTCAGAGATCTCTGTTTGAGGCCTTACAGAAAGAGAAAGATGAGGCTGATGCCAGGTTTGAGATGCAATGTTCTCTCTTAAGTGAGAACTTGACCACCATTAGGGCTGACTTTACCACTGCTGAAGGAAAAGTAGAGGAGCTGACCAAACTGACCGACCAACTGCGGGGAGAGAAGCTAGGTACAACCATTAACTTACTTATAACATTTTCATTTAGTTAAATGAAAATAAAACCTAGAGCAGTGATGGCTAACCAGGCCTGCCAACCCTCCCGATTTTTTCGGGATTATACATATTTTTTACCCATGCTTACGGAATCCAGATTTTCCGAAAAAAAAAAATCCGAATGCGAAAAAATTATAAAAAGAAAAAGCCCAAAAAAATTAAGACGACGTGGCAAGACAGAAACTGCTTGATTTAAGTAGTGAGTATAGCCTCGTCAAAACGACCCAATATGCGGCTGCATACGCGCTCGTCCACTTCCGGTTATTGCTATTCTTAGTAACATTGTTTATAAAATGATGTTTATAAAATTGAAGAGTTACAAGTATTCACTGCGCCTTTCATTGAACCTCCGATTCTATATGTGCATTCAAACAATCTCTAAAATCTATCACTAAACCTAACCCAAAACCCTAAAAACTATCACTAAACCTAACCCAANAATTCATGTAGTATTGTTTGAAAAAAAAAAAAAAAAAATAGGCATCAATAAGAAATCGAACCCCGGACCTGCGATGTAGCGTACTACCGTACTATCATTATGACCACACAGCCACACATTCTCCGATGAAATTTTTAACCTTATAAAAAAAATATTACTAAGAATAGCAATAACCGGAAGTGAACGAGCGCGTATGCAGCCGCATATTGGGTCGTTTTGACGAGGCTATACTCACTACCCTTGATTTATATGATGACGTCCTGTTTTTTCTCCCGCACTTCCGTTATTTAAAAAAAAACGCTATTTAAGTTATTGTGTCATTCTTCACTTGATATTCTATCATCCATCCGTTTATTGGACTTAAAAATAATTCATTGTGTGGTGCCTATTTCAAAGAGGAAGCTTAATGTGACAACATGGATAAATTTTTGAAAAGATCTGCCGTGGCAACAAATGAGGTCGAATCTGACAATGCTGAAACTCCAACCAAAAAAAAAAATACCATCATGCTCAACGTTTTAGAAAGGCATATTCTGAGAAGCATTCGTTTCCTAGATCATCATCCCGTGGGGAAACATTTGCATTTTGCAATCTTTGCCAAACACACTTAAGTATAGAAAGGGGTGGTTATAATGATATTCAAAAACATATAACTACTAAGAAACATGCAGCTGCAGCTAACAGCATTGACAGTGAAACTACAAACTAATGCAGCAATGCACTTTTGGAAAAGCTGAATGAGAAGTCAAGAAAAGTGGTTGTAGAGCACCTAAAGTCTTTCTATGTTGTAGCTTTCAAGTATATGAAAGAGAAATTTCCACTATCTGACCCACTCTACCAGCATGCCAAAGTGTTAAATATGAATTGGAGAGATAGTGGTACCTTTGCTGACCTTCAATTTTTTTAAAAGAAAATTCCAATGACCTGTTCACTGGACTCCTATGAGGAACAATTCAGGAAGTACCAGATTATGGACCTACCAAAGGAAGTGGTTATCTCAACCAGGATGGATGAACAGTGGCACTTCCTGAAAAACTTTAAAAATCCAATAACAGACCAAGTGGAGTTAAAGGATTTGGCTACTGCCACGTTTGCAGTGTGCTGCATTCCCCACAGCAATGCAGATGCCGAAAGAATTTTTTCTATTGTCCAGAAAAATTATACAGAGTCAAGGGCCTCTATGAAATTGGAGACTCTGTCTAATTTGTTGGTCACCAAAGTTACCAATTGCCATGGCAACTTACATATGTCCAAAGAGTTGTTAGGCAAATGTAAAAAGGCCACAAGAGAAATGTTGTCAAACTGAACACATGCAAGTTGTGTACATATGTAAATAATGATTATTCTATTCTGTGCATATATGAACATTTGTAATGATGTTAATATTCATTCTGTGGACTATTACATGACATGAAAATGAAGGTAAATGATTATTTCTTTAACTTTTAATTATTTAACTATTGATAATTAAGTGTATAGATTTAGACCACGGCACTAATGACTTGCGATCCCGACTTGCGCGCGCACCATCTACAGATTTTTTGGGGGGAAAGTTGGCAGGTCTGGCTAACCATTTGGCCCGAAATTCAATCAAAATCCATTTATTTATAGTAAAGTGCCAGCAAAGTGGTTTGATTAAGGAAGTAATAATTTAGTTGTTTATAGCTGTAGCACGCGAGTGCCATAAGCTGGCCATCACTGACCTAGAGGTTTCACAGACATAACCAGCTTCACTCATGTCCTCCCCCTTGAGATTTCTTTTATAGTACATTACAAAGATTCAGTTAGAAGCAAATTTTTTATTGTTGGACAAAGCAGCTTTATGTTTTATTTTGAGACTGCTCTGCTGTGAATGAATCAATGCTTTAAAAAAACTGAAAACGGATAAGTGGATTTAGAGTTAGTTGCAATGGTGTCCAGTCTTATATTAGGTGTTAATGGGGTTTTGGCGGCTAGTTAGCGAAGTTAATAGTGCACTCGACTCACAAGGCGAGGGGTGTGAGATCGAGACCACGCAAAGCCACAATAAAAATGATGAATTACTAACGCTAAGTAAGTCCTCCGCTGACCTGGAAGGGAGTCGGGGCTCCCACCAATGTCTACCAAGCCCCTAGTAATTTCTAATGGAAACATTAGGACCCCCATGACCACCTGTTATAGAACTTTAAAAAAATATTTTTAATGGGATTTCGCACAATAGTAATGTTCCTGTTAGTTTGGCAAACAGTGCATAATTATATTGGACGTGTTCTTAATTTAAGATGGCTACTTGTTAGGGGCTGTGAAATATTGATGCTTGGGTAGCCTTGTGAGAAGCTGCTCCATAGGAGTTGAAGGCGAAGGAAGTAGCTAGAGTTACAGAATAAGCTTGTGTAATTTGTAATTAGAGATTGTGGCATTGTCATGAGTGGTCTCTCCAATACTAAAACTAGACTGTAATAAACGGAATCCTTAATTTTGATATCTACTTAACTGCTGAATTTTTTATTATTTTTTTTTACATGTGTTTTAAATTTTTATATTACAGAACTAGAGGCAAAATTAGAAAACAACAATGATGAAAGAAGGGTGCTTGTAGAAAGGTAGATCACTTTGATAATATCTTAAACTCTAGCTTTGTGACTTATGCTAAAGATCACCCTCCAAATAACTGCAGCAATAAAAATATTCCCAAACTGTAGCAGCAGCAATGCATGAACTTTCCCTCTTAATTTTACTTTTCTAAGGATGCATTTAAATAGTAAACCAAATTAGGTGTCCTGTCCCCCCCCCCACTCACTTACCCTCACAAATTTTTTTTCAAGCCCCTAAGCTTATTTGACATTTCAGCACAGCCTTTTACACTGCAGATTTATTACATCAATATTTAGCAAGAGCAAACGAAATTTCTACATAACAAATGCTCTTGTGTTATTTTTATATTCTCTCAATTATCCCTAATATTGAAAATGTTGCTTATAGTAGGCGTATTACATTGAGAATTATGTATTGAGGCATGATAAAATTAGATTACAGCAAATGCATCATTGACAACGTTTATACCTGGGCTGAGGCAACTAATGTTTTATCTCAACTCAGGTGTGTAGCTAGTGAGAAGGAATGCGAAAAGTTAAGGGATAAAGTGACAGAGCAGCGTCGAAAGCTGGAAGACATGCAAGCCGCTCTGCAAGAACTTGGCCGAGAAAACCAAACTTTACAGGTGAGGAAGTTATTACAAATAGTAGTTGCATAACAGTACTAATTAGTGATAGCATCACTAATTAAAGTTATAGGAAGTGGGTTGCTATGGTTTGTGTCAGATTGTGCTTCTTTGGGGGGGGGGGGGTTTGTAAACAATTATGATGTGGGTTTATTTGCACGCAATAGTCACATCGTTAAATTTTTTGTAGATCTGTCTAGTACTTCTCCAATTATACAAGCACGCTCCTTAAGACAATTCGTTAAATTACTCTGATACTCAAATGCTTTACCAGTTAGCTATTTAAGTTAATACTCTTCAGCTGAGCTGTGTGTCCTTTAATGATTGCTGTTATTTATGTAGTACAAACTTTTCTTTTAAATAAGAACCAATTTTAAATACGAAACTAACAGATCTTAACTACAAGTATTATTCAGTAAAAAGAATTGAACACAAATCAGAGATTAAGATTAATTTTGAATGCACATTTTGACCATGTTAACTAAAGTGATTTGTTTGTCATGTGTAATGGAAGTTACATACTGGCCATTTCTTATCAAGTTGATATCGTGGCCTAGGATTTATTGAGTTGAAATCTTGATCCAGGATTTATTGAGTTAAAATGTTGATCCAGGATTTATTGAGTTAAAATGTTGATCCAGGATTAATTGAGTTAAAATGTTGATCCAGGATTTATTGAGTTAAAATGTTGATCCAGGATTTATTGAGTTAAAATGTTGATCCAGGATTTATTGAGTTGATAACTTGGCCCAGGATTTATTGAGTTGATATCTTGGCCCAGGATTTATTGCGTTGATATCTTGGCCCAGGATTTATTGAGTTAATATCTTGGCCCAGGATTTATTGAGTTGATGTCTTGGCCCAGGATTTATTGAGTTGATATCTTGGCCTAGGATTTATTGAGTTGATATCTTGGCCCAGGATTTATTGAGTTGATATCTTGGTCCAGCATTTATTGAGTTGATATCTTGGCCCAGGATTTATTGAGTTGATATATTGGTCCAGGATTTATTGAGTTGATATCTTGGCCCAGGATGTATTGAGTTGATATCTTGGAATAGGATTTATTGAGTTGATATCTTGGCTCAGGATTTATTGAGTTGATATCTTGATCCAGGATATATTGAGTTGAAATCTTGATCCAGGATTTATTGAGTTGATAACTTGGCCCAGGATTTATTGATTTGATAACTTGGCCCAGGATTTATTGAGTTGATATCTTTGCCCAGGATTTATTGAGTTGATATCTTGGCCCAGCATTTATTGAGTTGATATCTTGGCCCAGGATTTATAGAGTTGATATCTTGGTCCAGGATTTATTGAGTTGATATCTTGACCCAGGTTGTATTGAGTTGATATCTTGGAATAGGATTTATTGAGTTGATATCTTGGCTCAGGATTTATTGAGTTGATATCTTGATCCAGGATTTATTGAGTTAAAATCTTGATCCAGGATTTATTGAGTTGATAACTTGGCCCAGGATTTATTGAGTTGATATCTTGGCCCAGGATTTATTGAGTTGATAACTTGGCCCAGGATTTATTGAGTTTATATCTTGGCCCAGGATTTATTGAGTTGATATCTTGGCCCAGGATTTATTGAGTTGATATCTTGG
>MUZC01000241.1:501475-521189 GCA_002072015.1 Radix auricularia
CCAGGATTTATTGAGTTGATATCTTGGTCCAGGATTTATTGAGTTGATATCTTATGCCCAGGATTTATTGAGTTGATATCTTTTATTAAAGCCATTTCTAAGTCACAAGTATGTTGGAAGTGTATTAATTCAAGTGATATGATTCCTGTGTCTTATTTTTTATTAAGTTGCACAAAATCAGATTAAAATTTCTTCAATGAATCCAATCTTGTTCTTTTTCAGATAACCACAACAAAGGTGAAGACTCGCAAGTGGGCAGATGACAGCGAGGTCACAGAGTGCACATCATGTGGGAAAATATTTTCAGTAACAGTAAGAAAGGTGAGCAGTGCTTTGTTCAATTTGTTCATGGAGCTTATTACTCTCAATAGTTTTGGATTTCATTTCAATTACTTAAACAGATTTTAATCATAATTTGGTTCAGGAATTATTTTTGTTTGCATAGCAGCAATGTGTGGTGAGACAGGAAATATATATTTCATTTATGAACTAAACAAATCTTACAAATAGACATCCAGTGAAAAACCCAACATTATCTTTCTTGATTCATGTGATTAATTTATTTGCCAATAAAATTTAAACTTTGATTTTCACTACATCTTAAAAAATGCTTCATGTTAAGTGGGTAAAAAATTGCTCTGACCTGTCACATGCTTGTTGATGGTCAACCACCATTAATCTATCATAGTTTCAATTACCAGGGTTACACATTAAATATATTAAGCATCATTAACATTGATATGACCAACAAAATCAGAGTATGATTGTTTTAGAAAATTGTTATACTTGTAATATTATTACATGGATATCATGATAAGGCCCAAAAGCTTAGTTTGAAAAAAAATATTTAAAAATTCCATCTTGGAATCATAATAAAATTAGTCTCCATTGGATCCATAGCAAAGCAAGCAAACACAGACTCACACTTTTTAATGTGTTGTCTCTATGCTTCTGACTACGCCACCAATCATGTTTGACCAGTCAAGCAGCACAGCCTCAAATATGCAAACAGTGGACATAGAGAAGCAAACAATTTAATGATAGATCAGTACAAAGCCTTTACTATTCCCCCCCACCCACCACCAATCATGTTTGACCAGTCAAGCAGCACAGCCTCAAACATGCAATCAGTGGACATAGAGAAGCAAACAATTTAATGATAGATCAGTACAAAGCCTTTACTATCCCCCCCTCCCCCCAATCTTTGTATTTCCATAAGAAGGCATCAGGCCAAAAGCATCTTTTTTCTTTAATATCCCTTACAGACCATGAAGGTCTATGGGAGCAAGTGAAGTAGCGTTCACAAGTTTCATTGACCACTAACGAGCATGGGATTGTGTGGTTAGCACAATGCCCCGGGGGCCTTGCCAGATCTGCGGTTCGAACTCGAGACACGGGTTCTTGCAGCGGTTCGGTAGTCCAGCTCGCTACAACTGAAACCACTGCGCCCCCAAGAGCATCTTTAAATATTTTTAAAATAATTTAAATCACAACATATCTTGTCACTATTTAAATAGTAATTAGTATTCTCCTTTCCACAGCACCACTGCAGAAACTGTGGTTTGATATTCTGTAATGAGTGTTCAGCCAAGACGGCTCAAGTTCCTACAGTGAAGAAACCAGCCAGGGTCTGCACTCCCTGCTATACTGAGCTCAACTCGCGAAAATAATCACCAGGAAATTTTAACCTAGAAATTTAGTTTTGACATATTATGTTTGTCCTTCTCATTGATTCAACAAGGCTCAGTTTACAGAGAACAAATTTCTTGTCTCCAGTTTGGTTAGTTTGTAAATAAATGTACATTTTATATATTGGTGTAATGATACTATAAATAAAAATATAAAGAGTCTTTTTGCTTTCCCATGTCACAGGTGTTAAGTGAATATAAGTGCTCTATAAGTGATAAGAATGCTAGAGGTTCCATTCCATTTGTTTAGTTTTATCCACATTTTATATTTTGTAAATAAAATGACATTTAGAAGTTATGAGGGTAATGCTAATCTTACCTTGATATGGATACAGGACGGTTAGAGTTGTATTGATTTACTATCAATACGTTCCCCCTTGACCGTGTATGTCAATGACGATGTTAATTTATTTGATTCAG
The DNA here is from genome assembly GCA_002072015.1 of Radix auricularia. Taxonomy (NCBI): domain Eukaryota; kingdom Metazoa; phylum Mollusca; class Gastropoda; family Lymnaeidae; genus Radix; species Radix auricularia. The sequence goes on from MUZC01000241.1 coordinate 503,584, forward strand.
CTATTCTTACTGGCATGACACTTTAGTGACAGCGTTTTTACTGGACTGTTTGAAATAACATTTCTGATAATCCTTTGTGGTACCATGTTGAATAGTTGTTAAGACACTGTTCAGTAGAATTGTGTTTGTTTTTTTTAAAGTGAAGGAATTGTTTTTTCTCAGTTTTGTTCAACACCCACAGAAATTTAAGCATCCCATCAATTAATTCAACATACACACACAGTTGTTTTAACACTTCATAAGTTAGTTACACATACAGACATGTAGATTCCCTACCAAACAGCTCAACACACGTCAGTTATTTAAACTACACATCAATCATATCAACAAACACACACACAAAGTTTGGTTTTATCTGACCATTTAAGTCCAACTCTACTAAGCCGTATTTGTGATTAGTCATTACGTGGGTGGGACAATGACAAACTTCATCCTCAACCGAGAGATGACAGCTTCTGAGTGTTGAACCATTTACCTTCCATCACACGGTGCATTTATTGCTGTGTTCATTCACTATCAAACACATCCCTCTTACAGTGCTGCTGCTCAGTTTATACAGGGTCAGTAAGCCGTTGGAGCTGTCAGCTTATAAATTTTACAGGTTTCATTTGGTAAAACGTTTTATAGTTTTAAAAACTTTTTTAATTAAAAAAATTGATTTTTAGTATTTCTACAATTTATGATTGATATATATAATATGACAAAACCAGTATAATGATATGTTCTGCTGCATATCAATGGTTTACAAATTATTTTAATTAAATACTATTCCTGAACTTTTTTATTTTATTTTAAAAGGTATTTTTTAAAAGGACATAAAACTGAGCTCACAATCTTTTTTCCCATTTTTTAATGTCAAAACACTTGTAAATTTAATATACCTTGCTGAAATGTTTTGTGATGTGCTGGCCTGCTAATCTTTTAAACCATTTTTGTGGATGTGCTGGCCTGCAAATCTTTCAAACCATTTTTGTGGATGTGCTGACCTGCAAATCTTTCAAACCATTTTTGTGATGTGCTGGCCTGCAAATCTTTCAAACCATTTTTGTGGATGTGCTGGCCTGTATACAAATCAATTTTTTATTGTGATACTGGTAGCTCTCAAAATGTGCAAAGCAAATTTTATGAAAATTTAGTGATTTTCAATTTTTTTTTTTTAATTCTTATTCACAGCAATCTGTAAACAAAAATTGTGTATGTTGTTTTATATAAGTTTGAGATAAACAAATACACAAACTTCTTTCTTACCTCGTTTTACATAATAAAATGTTTAGACAAGACATTAGAACCTTTCATCAGTCAACTGTTATGTGATATCTATTAAGTGCATTTTTGTTTATCAAATCATGTGTTTCATTCATCATCTGTTTCTTGTACATAGAAATCTCCCCCACTGAATTATTGGTGTGACACAGAAGATACCATTATTCTTGAGGGGTGCTAATTGTGTTCTCTTAAGAACTGTAATATATTCTCCCCCCCCCCCGCTGAAGGTGGGTGGAATGATATCATCCTTGGATAGTTTTTATTTCCTCTTCATATCTACTGTACTCAGCTCAATGCCATCTCAATTACAATGCTTGCCATAGATTTTTTATAATCATGTTTTATGATCTTTATAGTTTATTTTAATCATTGTATCTGATATTTTAACTTGTCTTATCTTTGATAAGTTGAAAATTAGCCAAAGTTTGGCTAAGTATCACAAATTATTTATTTTTTCTTGTCCCAACATTGGAAGAGTAGTTAAAAATCTCATAACATATAATCTAATAGCAAATAAAAGTGTTTTTAAAATTCTTGGTAGGTATTTTATAGGGAAAGTAAAGTGTGGCTTAACTTAGTAAACTTACACTAAATAGGTAAAAGAAGGGATTTCTATGGGTCAAAAAATATACAATTAAAAAACTATTGATTGTTATCCATGTTTGAAAAAGTAGATTTGAAAGAAAAAAATGCAAATCTTTTTTTTTTGAATGACTAATGAATTCTTAAACATATTTTTGACAGTTTCAATTTTTGCTTGGAATAAATTTTTGTTAATAGTGTATTGTAAGATAAAAAAGAAAAAAAGTTCCGTTGAATTTAATATTGATTGGACCCCATTCTGAAACATTCCATCTATTTATACAAAAAAAATTGAATAATAACATGCTGTGTTATAGCTTTCTAAAATATTGTATCATTTAATGAAGTTTTTCTACTCCGCAATTACAGATTTTCAGGAAGCTGCTTGTTTCTATTTTACTATAGGCAAGCAAACCATGAAAGGTATCTTTATATATAATTCACGTGAACGACTATGTGCAAATGAGCATGATGAATGACCCCCACTGGGGGGAAAGATCACAGGGGGAAATTGGATTGGGATAAAAAGAAAATAAAAAGGTGGGGTGGGCGTCGGTTACAGCAACAATGCTTCTTGCGTTCACTTGCATTGCTCCTTCACAGAATAACATATGATTCGTAGTGTAGTGGTTATTACGTCCCCCTTGCATGCAGAAAATCCTCTGTTCAATTCCCAAATGGAAGAATTTTAAAACTAAATTTAAGGTTTTTTCTGCATGTTCTTTTTTCCATTTTTTCCAATGATGACTAGAGTCGGAAGATCACGGTTTATGGTTGGCAAGGGATGGTAGTAAAGGGTGGGGGCAGGTAACAACAACCGCTAGGCACATGTCTCCACGTTTACTCGCTTCTTTTTTCCTCATTACTTCGTGCTGCTATTTGTGTCCGTTCTCTCACCCCCCCCCCACACACACCACACTATCTATGATGAGCAATTCTGCAGCGTATGCTACACCGTGGGTCATCTTGTTTTAATATAATGTGTTTTACCATCTAAATTTAACTAGACTCCTTCGCAAATTGATTTATAAAGGGTTTTGAAAAAGTGTAAATGTAGCTGATATGTATTAATTAGTTTTTTTTAATACTTCAAAACAAAAACAAACAGTTGCTTTTCCGACTTTTCCTACTTTGAATGAAATTAACACAAGGCATTTTTTAAATTTATTTTAGAAACAAGGGAAAACAAAATGTAAATGTGTAATCTTTGACAAGTGTTAGTCCCAAAGATCATATTCTCCCTGTATGCTTTGCCAGTCCTTAAATATTTGTGTCATTATATAAAAAGGGATAAAAAAGGTTGTAGCTATCATTTTGTGATCATTCTGTTATAGCCATACTGTAGCCTCATTGATCATCCCATTAGAGACCATGTTGTAATGAAAATATTGACCAGATTACATTCAAAAGTATAAATAAATAAAATAATTACAAACTAAATGCTTGTACTTGATGTTTATTCATATCATGTTATGTTACAGTTCAATGACATCATAGAACATTAATGCTGCAAAGTACATTAGAGTGCAGTTGACATGTGTAAAATAGAGCAAATAGTTATTTATAAATTGAAGAACATCCCTTAAACTTTAAGTCCATGTCTTAAAAAAAGCTTTACATCTCAAATGTGCATGCCATTCTAAGCATTAAAAGCCCAGAAGGTAGAATTCTCAAACCATCAAACATATAATTTTCACAAATTACATACATTTCTTTTTTTTTAAAGAGAATTAATGAATATTCATGATTATGGGCTTGGTGTCTTAATGTGTATTTTAAGTTTAATTTAAGCTATAAAATATCTGATGATTTTTTTTTCTATTTTTAACTTTAATATTACTAAAGTTAAAGATTAAAATAATAACTTTTTTTTTAAAAAATCTTTTTAGAGATAAAAAGTCTTTCCTTTGTGGAGATGATGTATTATAAGTCTTAGAATTATGTAAAACATTGCAATTGGTTGTTTATAACTTCTTTAAGCTATCTGGGCAAAATAGTTAGAATATTTTTAAGTTAATTTTGACATTATAAAAAAAATTCCTAAGCCTAAACTTTTAATATTATGATTTCAAAAACTAACATTGAAGTAATACAGATTTATTTGTGAAGTTAAGCTTTAGTCACCTATTTGATGGATTCACAAAACAATACAAAGCCTGCTTGCCGATTCTCTCCCTTTGCCATCAGAAATTTTCTCCCTTGCTTGAACAGCCTTCACAGCTTCTATCACAGCTCTGGCAGCACCATCAAGATCTCCATTGTGTACAGCCAAGGCTGCTTCAGCTGTGACTTGAGCCGCTGTTACCTGGAGGTTAATCGGTACAACTCAGTGAACCTACTGTATTACTAGGACAGTCTATCAATGGTACAACTCAGTGAACCTACTGTATTACTAGGACAGTCTATCAATGGTACAACTCAGTGAACCTACTGTATTACTAGTACAGTCTATCAATGGTACAACTCAGTGAACCTACTGTATTACTAGGACAGTCTATCAATGGTACAACTCAGTGAACCTACTGTATTACTAGGACAGTCTATCAATCTACTGAATGAGTTGTAGAGATAACACAGCCATGTCAACAAGATTTTTTTAATGAAATTCAGCCGTGATTTGAGAAGGCTCATCTTGAAGCCCTGCAGCAAAAAAGCCTGGTTATACTTTAAGCCCTAAATTAAAGGACCCTCGTTACAAGTCAATAAAATCAGCAAATTTTGTTGGAGAACTAATAACATAGATGGTTAAATAGATCTGCATTTGTGAAACAAGATGGACACAAAATGGAAAGATAAAAACACAAATATTCACTGGGGGCTGTGCAGTGTTTCTTACCTCAGCTGTTGTTACAATCTTCACACCTGCAGGTCCAAACTCAGAACATGAAGCAACATATTTGGCCACTCCGGAGGCCATCATGGCTGCAACAAATTTGGAAGCTGAAGAAGTTGCCTCCCTCATCCAGTCTTTGTCAAGACTGAAACTTGTTTGTGACGATGTCACCTGTCCAACATGTGTGGTTTCGGGCTGTCTCAGCTCAGCACCTTCAAGGGACGGTTTTGACGGTGTGGGGATGATTCCATTGACAAGTTGAATTTCCTGTTTGTTTGTTTGACTCTGGTCTTGACTGGTATCTGCTGGAAGAAGTATGAAAGAATTCTAGACACCTCAAATTTATTTACACACCTGGTTCAAAAACTTGATTTATTTGGTAGTTATATTCTTAACAAACAAAGTTATATGTATGGGCATCCTAATGGAGAAAAAAAAGACAAACCTGTTTTTTCCACATCCTCTGCCACTTTGTTAGTGCCCACATCTATGCTCAGAGGGACTTTAACTTCCTCACTAAGGATGGCACTCCACTTGACTTCAGCTCTCTATAATACAAAAATAATTTTCATTATAACATACATCGCATTCAAATTTTGACCATTAGAATAATCAATTTTACAGATAAGTGGTAGAATTTAGCATAAAACTACTAGAATAAATTTAATTTAGTGAAAATTTACCCCCCCCAAAAAAAATTTCAAATTTTTACCTCATTTACCATATCATAAATAATAGATTTGTGCCTTAATTTATACTCCACTTTCTTAGTTTTGAAGGAAATTTATTCCTACTTATGACTTATGGGATCAATAAAAAAAAATAATGTTTGCTTTACTTTTTTATGTCCATTTCAATATTTGAAATGGGAATTACATGAAAAATGAAAGGGTTACCCTTCTCCTCTGTACAGACTTTCTGACAGTCAACTTTTCATGACCTACTTTCTGTGATGAGTATGGGTGAGGTGGGAACATTTTTAGTACTGATTCTTGTTTCTGCATTACCAACAATTTCCAATCTTCTGGTGTCCAAATATGTTTAGACTCTTCACCTGTAACAATATTTTAAAATAATTTTACAGAGTTTAAATAAAGTAAATGTATTCTTATTCAAACAGAGTTCACATTGAAAAAAAGGGCACAAGGTTTTAATTTTGATTTATTTATGTCTGTTTAGATCTTTTAATATGAGGTTTTGCAAGTCTTATTAAAAGCTTTACTACATTCTAAATGACTTCCAATGTAAAAATAAAACTATTTCAAAGATTAGGAAGTCATGGCTGCTATAAAGTCACATTAATGATATTTGCTAAAATATTATACTTTTTTAAAGTTTAGTGTGAAATGTTTAAATTCTCCAACACCAATAATAAACTATCCAAACAACCATATTTTATACACTTAAACAACAAAGTAGAAAAACAAAAGATATTAGTGAACCATTACATACAATGAAAAGGAAACAGCAGGTCTAGGTTAATTTTGACATCTCTGTGATCATCTTCAATAGTCAAAAATCCATCCCTCTGCTTGGAAAATAAAAGCTTGAACAAAGATATTTCATGCTCAACAGAAATTTCTCCCATATAAAAAACTTCTCCATATAATATCAGGCTGATCTGTAGAATAAAAAGAAGTTTAATATCAAGGTCAATGAAACAAAAGAATGAAACTTCAAAAAGTATTATCATTATTATGAAGCCAAATAAACATAAAATGTGCAAATAAGCAGATAACCTTCAGTACCACTCCAGGCATTTGATGAGAAAAGAAATCATCAACCACACCAATCACAGGAATTAAATAGACCCACAACAGCTGGACACATAGGTCCTCTTGTCCTGGATCATCCCCGTTAACTCTACAGGAAATGTCAAGGATGTTTGTGGACATTTCTAAGCAAATCGTGGCCTAAAAGTGAATAAAAAGGGAAGCTATCTTAAAAAGCTGAAAGTGAATATCTATTGTGAAATATAATTAAAAATAATAATATACATGTGTTATGCTTTATGTTTTTTTTTCACCTGTTGATTATCTTTAGACAAAATTCTTTTTTTAACGTTTCAGCACTCAAAACAAACTCACTTACATTTGCAAATTTCAAAAGTAGTCCCTCACTCCAGATATGAGAGAAATCACAGCTTCTCTGAAAAGCCCACCGAACAGTCGCAAAAACTTTTTTCAGTCCACTGACAGAAATCTTAGTTGCCCCTCGAAGCCTCCAAGTGACTTGGAGATCTCCATGAAATGGCTTCAATGACCAATTTAATTGCTGTAAATAGGATAAATATTTCCATGTCACATTCTTAAATTAAACAAAATAACTTCTAACATTCTTTAGTGTTTAATAAGTATTAAATATTTAATCCCTAAATAAGATAAATGCTATGTTATGTACTTTTGAGAAAAAGGAAAGTCTATTAAGATTACATTAAATGTATAAAAAGGCAATTAAAATATTTTCAATTACAATGAATAACCAAAAAATTATCATTCTTTAAAATCACTCACATCCTAATTGGGTTTTTTTTTTTTTTACACATTTTTCCATGACAGTACTAAAGCTTTACAAAAAAAGAGTCATGAGCCAACTATTATGACTTATAATCTATAATAGTGTTTCAATGTGTTATAATTAATAATTTCTTCCCATTAATTCATGCAAATCTCTCCCTGATTACTCCCTGTCATAATTTTTCAACAGTAAATAGAAGTTTATCACATATTTATTCCGTCTGCTCATTTTCGAAGGTAGGTATAGATGCACTTTATTTTTTTAAAGTCTGTGGTGATTAGATTTGGAGTTTATTAAAATTAATCTCTTAACTACAACTCTTCCAAAGTCACAAATTTCACTTGCTGAAACTTACAGGTTTGTTATCAGGTATCAAATTCATGAGGACTGAATGGTAACATGTTACAGGAGACAAGGCTGAATAATTTGGCATGGCAAGACCTGCACAATCTATTTTCATTGGTCTGCCATGTGTAAGAATTCCCATTGCTTCTAAGACAACCAGTGCATGCTGAATCTGAGTTTGACAAAGTTCAAGTTCCTGTTATTTATAAGAATGAAAACCTTTTATTCCAGTGAAGAGTAAATTTAATGGAGCTTTTATAATGTGCTTTTAAAATATATTTTGTTCACAGAGAATATGTTTTAGCAATGATTTTTACCTACATTGCAACTTTTAAACTATTTTTTTCCTTAATTTTCTGAAGCAAATTGTTGGAATTTACAATGTTGGAAATTAGGAATTTTAAAAGTTGTAAAAATTAGTAGGCTAATGATACATCCTCTATTCTCCCAAACAAATAATCAATACTTATATAATTCAGGAATTTTAAGAAAATATATCTATATAATGTATTGTGTTTTTTATTGATAAAAATGGTTTGTGTTGACTGATTTAATGCCTAGTGAGTGGGCTGATGTAGACCAAAATAAATAATAAAGTATTTCATTAACCTGCCATATTATAGGAAACACAGCTTCTCTGATGATTCCTTTTGTAGGTATCATGGCAAGAACCCGGGCTAACAAATGGGGATCTGCTGGTTTGAATCCCGAATCTTTTGGCCAAAATCTGGAAGCTTCTAATCTGTTTTTATGAAATAGAGTGGTTGTCATGTAAAGAAAAAAAGGATTTTTTAATAACTATTATGGCTGTTTAATTTTATATTTTGTATTTCTCAATCATGTTAGTTCAGAATATTTACCTGAAAATTTTTCTGTCATCTGTAATCAAGCAGTTACAAATCATATTAGCAAAGGATTCTGGATTCACACAAATAAATCTCCAAATATTTTTAGGTGGTGCATGTAATTCTTTTGATTGGTAATATCCATACTGACAAGTTGTTTCATAATTGCATATATCAGATGAGTTTATGGTTGTGTTGAAGTTGAATTTTTTCTCCGATGGTAAATTAATGTCCAAGACCTTGCCCTGTGTTGAGTTGTTATTTAAACTTAGGAGAATTTTGTTGTGATTTATGGTTTAAGAAAGACAAAAAATTGAACAGGTTATGAACCTTTTTTCCCTCTTATAATTAAAAAGAAATTCCAATCCCGATTTGAATTTATTTTTTAATGTTTTTTAAAATAATTAAAGATTCAATTAAATTTGAAAAATAAAAAAATGTGTTAAATCTAAATTTTGTTTATTTACTTTTACTCACTGTGTGTACTAGTTCTTTTATCAAAATCTCCAAGAACTTATTTAATTCAGTTGTTTCTTCTGGTAGTCTATCAGCAAATCTGTGTGGTGGTGAATTATCTTTAAAATTGTGTAATTTTGTTTTCAAGATAATTAAAGAAAATATTGTTAACTTTTTTATAATCTTTAAATCACAAACTACTTTTTAAAAATTTATTATTAATATTTGAAAATTATTTTTGAAATTTCTGAATTATGTTCAATTGTTTTCTTAGGATTTAAGATTTATGTGTATTTTAAACATTGGATAATATAAACAATTTAATTTTTAACAAATTTGTCAAATAATTACCTCTTCTTAAAAATTTCAGAGATTTCTATCCAAGGCACCAAAACATCCCCCATTTCTTTTAACTCTGCAACCGATTTTTGAGCCTCAAGCAAAATATATTCATCTGAATCAACCCCATCCATCATGAAAGGAAACACTATAGAGCTGGTTGCTTTTTCTATAAGAGTATGTCTAAGCAAAGAAATACCCTGAGAATTTTTAAGAAATGAGTGAGAATAAATTGATCTTTTTCAATTTAAAAAAGAAAGCATTGAACTATTGAAATAATTAGTATACTAAATTACATTATGTAATAATTCTTTTTAAATCGCATTTCACAAAGAGCATATAATGCTTTTAGCTCTGTAAATAATTATATGAACTTATGCCCACCACTCATTCATCTTGTCATTTTGTATTTCTTCCCAATAATTAAATTTTGCAACAACCCATTTACCTACCATCCCTGATATTGTACTGACAACAAAAACTGTGTTATGTAAGATAAGTGATTTCCCCATGCTTTGTCTCATAGATTCAAGAAGTTCATTCACGGAATTTCTTCCATCAATCTTGCCAGATCCATTTAGGCTCTTTTCATTTGAGATTTTAAGTGCTGACCTACAATAGAAGCATTTTCGCAAATTAGACATTTTTATTAGAGTTTTATTTAATGGATCAACGTTTAACAAGTTCAAGAGCACTATGACAAGGTTGGGTAACGCTTAAAAACACAATTCTTAGCCTAGTCATTGAATAAGTATGTGATATATAAAAACATTTAACCTATCAATTGCAGCATATCAATATGAATCTTCAATTATTATCAAGAACGAGCAAAAATGTAACTTCCATTATTATTTGAAAAATTACTACATGCAGCCAAACAAACAAATTTTCAACTGGGTGATATGCATCTCACAGTCTTTGAAGGAAGCATCATGATACCAGTGTAGGTAGAAGGAGATAAGGTCTGCCTTGAGACCAAGACTGGGTGGCAGTTAGTTTCTTTACATGGTGGGGGGGGGGGGTACTTTCAGCCAATAGGTGAACTTTTTTTGTTGAAGGGAAGGGACAATAACAATTAGCTGTTCAATACAAAGAGTGGTTGGTACTTTTTATAGAATTGTTTATAACAAAATAAATTACTCAGTCATTTATTTAACTGTACAAAATATATTGATGAAACTTTTCTGTTGATTTTTACTGATTTAATTAAAGGAAATATAAAAATACATTTTATTTTCGTTTTAATACAATAAAAAGCCCTTTAGCTAATTCTAAAAAAATGAAACCCAACTTCTCTGTTATTCAATTCTTTTATTCTTCAACATAAACAAAAGTAAACTATCATAATGACCGATTTAGCTTGTAGTTTTAAAAAAAAAATTTTACCCTTTTTTTTATGCTGTCCTTTTATTTGTTGGGGTTGGCTTGCATGCAGGTTACACATTTTTTTTACTTTCTCTTCCAAAAGATAGTAGGTGTCGGCTTTTGAACAAACCAGTATATTTGGTAATTTTTCTTAAGTGTTGTTTTAATAAGTTATAAGACATTCATTCGATAGACTTTATGAAAAAAATACTGACTGTGATATTTTGTCAAATTCTTTGAAAAGTAAATATTAAAAACCTAAATGAATTTGAACTTACTTGGTGTCATCAATGTGCCTCTTGACAGAAAGTTTCATATCATTCAGCCAGTCCTGAACTACATTGGTAACACTCTCAGATCTCTTTGTAACTTCTTTGTTGTCACAGTTTGCAAGTCTGTCACCTTGGGTCAGAGCAACTACAACTTGGCTTCCTGGACACTGAATGTTATACAATAAGTTTTTATTGACTTTTACATCATTTTGAAAACAACAAAAAAAAACGTAATCTTTATTAATTTGAATTTATTTTTATTTATTTTTTTTAAATTTAATCATTGATTAAATGTTATATAATGCTAAAAAGAATAAAGAGTGGTTAAGGAAACAAAATGCAAACAGGAAATTTTGAAGGTATGAAGTATGAATTCACTTTTGACTTTTATTCAGAGTAATCAGAGTCAAAGTAATCAGAGTCAGAGTAGAGTAATCAGAATCAGAGCAAGATAAGTTAAAGCTAAACCCCTAAAAAAAAAATATTTAAATAGCACTCTAAATAGCAGTTTTGTCAGTGATGCTCATTAATAAAAATAGTAAAAAAATGTAATAGTGGTTAATTATGGGATTTAATTTTTAAACTTTAAATTTGACATCATCATAAAGATAATAACAAATACATGAGATATTTATTTTAAAAATAAAAATTTTGTTTGCAAGGGACACAACTACCAGTGTTAACGGTTCTTATGGCTACCTTCTCTCCCCTTGCTGGTTCTTCATTCCCCCTAACCCGAGCCACCCCCGCCCTGCCGGAATTCCCTTTACCCCAAAACAAAATATTTTTAAAGTGATGTAGACTGATTAATATATCCTATTAGAAAGGGTTAAAGGTTACCTTGTTGTTGATATAATACAATGTCTCAATGAGGTCTGTATAACCGCTGTCTGCCTCTGACAAGACAAGGAACAGTCCAGGACTTACAATACACGGAGAAAGTGCTTCTTGATAAATCTTTTTTTTTTTTCAAGACAAGAATTATATTTTAAGGTTCCTTGTAGTAAGCTAGAAACATCATAAATATTCTTAAAATTCAAATTTAATTAAATTTATATTGACGGTAATTATGAGAAAATTATTAACATACAGTTTTGGCAATTTGTTTTTAATTTAATGCAAAAATAAGAGGCCTACAATGTAAACAAATTCTCCCATGGATGTAAGAAGAACACAATAACTGTTTTTAAGAAGGGGCCGTCCATAAAGTAGGCCTACGTCACGCTCCAAAAGGGAGGGGTTGTAAAAATGTGTGACAGTTTGTGACGGCCCGGGGGGGGGGGGTTTCAGGCCATGTGCGATATCACACATTTTGTTTTACATATATTTTTTTCTACTTTTTTAAATGTAGAATTTAAATAGCTTTTTTAAAAAAAGGATGAAATACGTATCTCCTGAATGTGTTGTTCATAAATTTTAATTGGATGCAGCAGGACTTAAATCTGAGGATAAGGAATGGTATGACAATCATGTACGCACCAGCCAATACTTCACTCATATTGTGAAATATCAGGACATAAAATGTTGTGACAAAGTACGAAGCTCAGTTTTCAACGAGATTTTTCCCCCCTCCTCTAATCTCAATCAACCAAACAACTGATGGACTTAGAGCGTCAGAAAGAGCAGATGCAGATGCTCATAAATTTCCTTCCTTGTTTGAGGAACAAACTCTCAAATTTGATGACATGATCCCGAGATCAACAGGAGTTTTCATTGTACAACCATATGATCTTTGTGGTCCATCTTTACAGACCAGATTACTTGATCGAATTTGCAAAGTAGGTCACATATATTTTGCCTCACAAACGATTTTGAAGAAACATGCAGGACAACAGAGAGCCTGGGCTCAGGAGAATGTGCCCACCCAAACTGTTCAAGAATCAACTCAGAAAAAAATGCATGCCTTCCTTTGAGAATTGCTTTTAGAAGGTAAAGAGAACCCATGGCAGTTATTGCCAGAAGAGAAAATGCAGATTTAGAGGATGTTGAGTGGCTAGATGAGGACGAGTTGGTCTGTTTGCAATTATCCTACCAGGAAACAATGATGGTGGAAGATTGATGCCAGTCGTAGCTGCGGATGAACCCACCACATCACCATGGTAAGATGATGTCCAGAGAATTTTTCGAATTAAACACAATACACAGGACCATAATAAAGAGATTCAATATATCACAAGAGTTGGTCACATAATTTGTCAATCGAGTCTTTTTTAAGTCATTTTTTTTGTTTCCTTTTTATTATTTAATCACTGGTCAAGTTTCACTAATCTGCTTCTTATCATGTGTCAATAGGTTGCATAATCGGAAGATTATCAAAAACTTGACGTCACACATTGTAAATGAAAAGGTAGCAGATAACTGATGTGTATTATATAATTGTCAAGTCAATATTTGCAATTTTTGTGTTCAAAAATGATCAAGATTGAGTTAATGTTTCATGGAATAACTGTGACAACTGTTGACAGTTAACGACTCTGCTAATAAAGTCATTTTAATAATCTCATGGTTCTTTTAAGTAGAACGTACCGGATTTTGGCTCCAGCTCCGGAAAATCCGGAATATTTTTACAAATCTGACTCCGGCTCAAGTCGGATTTCACTTCATAAATCCGGCCCAATCCGGAGAGCCAGATTTCAAAATTTTGAATCCGGTACATTCCTACTTTTAAGTGTGAAATTTTATATTTTATTACAGTTTAATATCGAGTTTTATTTTAAGCATTAAATTAAATATTTTAATTGGATCTTAATGGAAAAAAAATCCGAAAGTATGACGTACTTTGGGGGGGGGGGGAATCCCGTGAACTGTGACAGTTTGTGACTGGGGGCGGGGGTAATAAAATGGCAAAAAATAGCGTGACGTACTTTAAGAACGGCCCCCGAAGGAGATTCTGTAATAATTAGGATTGGAAATTATATCTCAACTGTTGGTGAGTGGGGAGGCCTGTATACAATTATATCAACATTCATAAACAATGACAATTACTTTTTGTTATTAATAGCTCTGTAACACCTTGATACGTCATAGACTTACTTCATTGCCAGGAAGTTCCCATACGTCAATTAAGTGGTTTTGGTTTCCTTCATTTTCAACTCCTGTGAGCATAATATATTAAAATATCAGTGGCATGATGCTGCAACAAACGATTAAGAGAGATTTTAGTGAATTTCAAAGAACACGCCCATTTACTATGACCAGGCTTCCTTCTCACTGTTAATGTTATCTTATCTTATCTTATCTTAGATATACAGACGCTCCTTCTATGCAGAAGATAATTGCGTCCACAGACCATGAGAGATGATCTGTTGGCAAGTGATGCAGCGGTCACAGGCCACGGCTATAGGGGTTCCACGCATTACCCCAGCCGCCTAACTATTGTCTAGTTAGGTACCCATTCGGAGCTGGGTGACTCGGGGAAATTGATAGTCACCCCATTGAATTTTTAAAACCCCTTCTAAACATATTTAATTTAATCGGCCCGATGTGTAACAGCTAACTCTTAGATAAATCCGCAATATCCCCCCCCCCCAATTCAATCTGCTTTACCAGATTTAAAACAACTGTTTTTTAAAAAATATCATAAATACATCAATTGATATGCTTTCATGACTAAGGAAGAGATTTAGTCATAGTAATTAATAGGTAGTCATTATTTTAAAAAAGTTCCCCTCTTACCAGTTTTGACATTCCATTGAAGCACTGACAGTAATGGTGATGTGGATGCCAAAGATGATGAATTGGATGTGGCTGACGGTGATGATGTCACTACTGGTGGTGGTGGCACTGGTTCACTGAGCAGTAATCTGACAAGGGTTGTCTTCCCACAGCCTGACTTTCCCATGACATAAAGCCTTGTACTGTGAGAAGGTTAAATTAATATGTGCATGATCAGTGTGTAAGGGTGGTGTTGACGTGATAACCACTACACTACGAATATGTTATTCTGTGAAGGAACAGCGCACGTGAACGCAAGAAGCATTGTTGCCACGACCCCCACACCTTTTTTTTTCTTTTCATCACACTACGCTTGCCCACTGTGATCTTTCGACCTCGTCGGAGGTAGTTCAACATGTCATTCGTCATGGCATTCGTCTTGTCATTTGTCATGCTCATTGTTTAAGAGAAGTATATATAAATATATAAATGCCTTCACTATCTAAGTGTGTATAGGCGGTGTTCAAAGCTTGCATTTGAAGTTACTTGACTATGTTGATGTATACACGTATAATGTATTCGTGTTTTACCGTGTTGACGTCTATTGGCTATGTTGATGTTGTCTTGGAGGTGTAGGAAATGCAACCAAAATCAAATAAATCTGAAACACTGAACACCTTCCGCTAAAAGCGTGACCGTCAAATAAAGACTGACCCTAATGACAACATGCAGTCTAGATAATATGTTTGCATCAAATCATTTCTGTAATATTTCTGCACAATATGTAGATTGTGTATCTACATGTGTATTTAAATGTGTATTTAAAATATTAACCGCAAAATGTTTGATTATTAGTTATTAATAATAAACGCTTTAACAAAAATATCTTAAACTACATTTGCACATTTCTCAAAAACAGCTAATTTAAACACATATTTATTTTAAAGGAAGATAACACCAACGCACCATTTCTGCATTATACTATTATCCTTTTAACTCATCGTATCCCGAACAGCATCCCATCTCCATGGCCCCGCGTCATGTAATCGCAAAGGGACTGAACTAAGTTTAAGATTTCAAGTAATCGCGTCATGATGTTTACTTTTGGGGAAAACACACTGTCCATGGCGGCATTTTATGATACCACGCAACCACCACCCCGCTATTCATTACGTCATTTGCTGGTACCACGTGTCAGCCCGTCTGTTCTCATAACACAATTTTGTACGGACGACTATTTCTTGTCAGAAATATTTTCATATCTCCGCTAATTAGGTGTTTATTCTGAAGGTCTTTTTGCTAAAGAGTTCTAACGAAATTACCGTTTATCTAAAACGTACCTTAATTAAAGCCCCTTATTACCTGATCCTGAAAAAAAGGATCCCTGAACAATGACATTAGTTTTGAATAAGATTTATCTTAACTTATTTCTGTACATTACAGACGCTCCTTCTATACAGAAGAATATTGCGTCCACATTTATCTATGGGTTAAGTCTAGTCGTGTTCTTGCATTTTAGTAGCCAGAGGGAGTGTTTCTATGGGTTTGTTTTTCCGGCAGGAACAAGAAAAGTGGTTTTATCCCTAATTATATGTCTATCTGAGCATTGTATTACATTATAGTTGCGTTGTCTTCCCCACCTAGAATTTGATGCCTCAAGTATTATTACGGCTTTGCTCTTTGTTCCACCGTCGTCTACTATTTTTAGGTTTAGTGATATAATTAACGCGCTTATTCTTTTAATGAGGAGACCGTGCAGACGATATCATGAGATAGATCCCATACTTGATATCATTGTATTTCTTTACAGACTATTTCTGA
Source organism: Radix auricularia (assembly GCA_002072015.1). NCBI lineage: Eukaryota > Metazoa > Mollusca > Gastropoda > Lymnaeidae > Radix > Radix auricularia. The sequence continues at coordinate 519,879 of MUZC01000241.1, forward strand.
AATGTATTGAAATATTTCCCGAATTTCACGATGAGGGGTTAAAAAGTACTGTCCCCACTACATTCCTTTAAAAAAAATAAGGGGGTGGGGGGAATGTGTTATTAAACATTGAGTCTTTTTAGTTATCAGTTTTTCTACAAAGCGTTCAGCTCCACAAAATTTGATTTGATAAATATTTGTGTAAACAATACATTTTTTAACATTTATTTTCCTTTGATTTTTAAAGCCCATATTTAAAAGAAAATCGTTCATAAATTGTTTCAATTTTTATGGAATACTTTTGATTCTTAGAGAAATTGCATACATTTTATAAAATTTGTTTACTATAGGGCCTGCAGCTAATTTGACAAAATCAAAAGTAAAGATAACTTTATATTGGTGTTTTACATTCCAGTGATTCTCGAAATAAGCACCCACAGGCTAGCAACGGTCCAAATCGTCCCCAGTCACGAGTCCATTGGGAAAAACAAAGAAAGGAAAAGTTTGTGTGATAAAGAAAGAACAAGAATCAGTAGTTTTAAATTTCTACAGCGTCCCTGCAGTCTGGAGCTATGTTGATTAACTGATGCCAGCTCTGTAGTCTTTGAGAACCACTGACGGTGTTTATGTTGGCAATGATCATTCAATACTGATGCTTGAATCTCTTAAAGGAAATTTCTTTAAATTAGTTTACAAAGTGTGTGTGTGGGGGGGGGGGGGGGGCGGAGAGAGTAACAAAAACAGACATAAAAAATTTGTCGAATCCCTTTGAAAGGTGCTCACAATTACTTCAAAATATTATTTTCACCACATGTCGCTAGAACCTAATCAATGATCTCTGCAATTCTCTGATATTGGTATTGATTTTCTTTTAATGATTAGTTGTTCCAGGGAACGTCTGAGTTTTAAAAAGGAAATGTTTTGTGCGGAATGTTCAACGGTAATTGAGCCAAGGGAGGCTAATCTGGTTTTTAAGATATCGATCCTCAAATCTTTTTTTTTTTTTTTTTTTAAATCTCCATGCAGTTCTCACCTCAGCTCAAGATTAAATGCTCTTTGTTCTTCTTTAAATTTGAAACTTGCACTGGGCATGGCGGGTAGTTTCCTTCCCCCAACACCACCACTCTAAAATTCATCTATCTGCTATCAATTTTCAATTAGTTTAATTTTAAGTGCGGCAATATGACATAAACATAATATTTTTATCATTTGATGTAGTTTAGTTTTTATTTAATTAATGAGATTCTAAAATGTTACTCAGGTTCACTTGCAAAACGAGCTATATCTGCTGTATATTTCCCGGGCTTATGTATGTGTTTGTAGGGGGGGGGG
>MUZC01000241.1:521401-543202 GCA_002072015.1 Radix auricularia
TTGGCCTAATCCATTCCTCGCTGTTTCCGAACATGATTTATTAAATCATTAATCAAGGCCCGCGTATGTAAAATTCTGCTTTTATAGAAGTTCAGAACGTAGAAAACCAAAATTTCAATCTCCGTTTATTTCGTGATGTCTAAAGGGAATATTTAATGGTTGAGATCTGTGCTACTTTGTTTACCGCTTTGTTCGTTTCTTTTATAGTGTCAAGAAATAGAGAATTTCATCTTTTGGAATTAATAGTTCTGGGCTGTATATCTAAATCAAAGTTCTTTAATGGATTAAACGAAACATCTAGCGACCGTATGATGTATCAGAATGCAGTAAAATTATTAAGGGTAGATGTAGGTAAATGTAGAAAAAAAAAAATTTTTAAAAATTGTATGGCGTATTTACTGCGTTCAATTCGCTCCTAGCAAATGTGCATCTTTCTAAAGAAAGTTTGATGTTTACAAGGGCTAACGAGTCATTGTCTAGAACAGTGATGACAAACCTATGCCACGCGTGCCACAGACGGCACGCAGAGACTTATTAGCCGGCACGCAACTCAAATAGTACCTCCTTAATCAAACCACTTTGCTGGCACTTTGAGTTGGCTCTTTGGCACTCTTTGCTATATAAAAATAGGTTTTAATTGAATTTTGGGCACGCGGCCCCTGAAAGGTTTGCCATCACTGCTCTAGAACTATTGATGTGCACTGTATTATATTACAAATGGTACTAATCGGTGTTGTTGGTTTTGTTGTTAATTTTTGGGACATAAATATGTTTGGAAATAGATCTCTAGCCGAATAAATGTTATTTAAAACGGGGCATTTCTTCGGGTTTCTTTCTTTATTATAATTTTTTATAAATAGTAAAGAATGAGATTATTTTTTAATCATACAATTTACATTTTATACACCTCTATTGATTGCAAGCTACTGGTGCGTTAATATTTATTTTCACATTTTTTTTACTGTGGCGTAGCTTGGAATTTGTAGGGATTTGGGGACTGGGGGGGGGGGGATTAACCTGTTTGGGAGCACCAAAGCCATAGCGATGGCGAAATATTTAATGTAAAAAAAAATAAAAAAATTCGGACACTAATTTGGCCCCCCTCAAGTGGGGGCCGGGGGGGGGGGGGGCTTTCGAATTTTTGTTCCCCCTCCCATAACTATTCCAGTGATTTTTAAGATATATTTTGATTGCATTTATTTATTATGATTTATAAATTGTAATGTTAACTGGATATGATTATTCTTTCAAATAAAAAAAGAAAGTGTTTCGCGATACATTCTTTTAGCGGGGGACGATGCCAGAAAACACAACGATGACATTGATCGCATGCAGCAGTTGGCGTCACATCCGGAGAGAGCGTTTCCTGTTATCAAAAGAGATAACCATGGCATAATCTTGCAAAGCATTAGCCAATCGATGCAGAAAAGGGGGGGGGGGGGTAAAGGCAGACGTTTATCGTCAGGGCGGCGTGTATTGGGAGGAGACAATCGAATATTTTTTTATCGATTACGGTTTCGCTTCTTTCCTTAGACAGTACTTTCATCAAGTATCGGGAGTGTTCTTGATGTTTAGCTCAATTGTTTTGAACATTCGGTTTTTGTGTGTTTGTTTGGTTGGTTGTTGTTTTTTTCTTTCTTTCTTTTTGAGTCAAGATGCCTCTTTTCGGAAATTTTCATTTAATGTGGATTTTTGTTTGTCACCAAGAGGGCGAAACCATAATCTTCAAATTAGGGTTAAACATAATTTTCCTGTCTCTGTTTATATCATTTCAAACGCTCATCAAAAACTTTCCACTCTCCCTTCGATCAACACAAAATTTGCATCTCATTCGCGTAATGAATTTAAGTTAAATAGGAAGAAAGTAAAGATAGTTCATTCACTCACAAACACAGGCTGGAAGACATAAATACACATAAAGAGTACACGTTACGTTTATGGACCTATTCGCGTCCAGCTTAGTAAACCAAACTGAAGCTATTGTTAGCTTTGTTTTCATGTGGTCACAACCCCCCCCCCACCCCCACCAACCAACGTAGACTTTTGTTTTATTACTCTGGTGTTTACACGAAAAGTTCAGAAAGAGCAAATGTAATTTAACATGTTCTCATACTAAAGGAGCCGTCCATAAATGACGTCACGCTCCTATGGGGGAGGGGGTCACACTTTTGTGTGGCGAGGGGGGAGGAGGGTTTGAAGAAATGTGACGTCACATCAAACGGGTAACTTAAATTAAACTTTCAAGTAAATATTTGTTCGCTTACAATTTATTTATTAACTTTTTTTTAGAAAAATATTTATTTATTATTTTTAAAAAAAACATCAATAGGCCTACTTCTCAAAATGCCGGTCGGTAGGCCATCAGACGCCGGTTGGGGTAAGTTATCAGGAAATGAAAATTAAATTTAATTATAATCCTTAAGTTTGAGAACCCACAAGAGAAATTATGAAACTGCTACCCTGGGTAGTTTGATGTTGACATCAAAGCATTAGTGATGTATCCTCCTCTCGGTTTGGTTCTCTTGCGGCAGGAGTCGGGGAACATTTTTGCCCGTTACCATAAAATATACAATTTAATGTGTGCGTTACCCCCCCCCCCGGCTCAAGATCCTTTCAAAATTGCTCGGGGATTCGGGGGAGCGTCGTAAGCCCCCACCCCTAAATGCAACTGGTAAATTTTAGAAGCATGACAAGTGTCTAAAAATGATCTGAATAGGCTTATGTGAAGATATTTTTAAATCAAAACGACACGGACTATCCATTTTTTGTGGGAGGGGGGATCTATTTGATAAAATTATAAACGTTTTAAGTTTAATAAAATTGTTTGATTGGTTTTTGGTCTAACAATCCTGTCCATTCCAAATATAACATTGGGGTAGCTAGGGTCATCTGCACCCGGCAACATGACACAAAGTCTGTGCCCCTTCTCGGACTGATAGATTCTGGGGGCTCACTGAGTCCCTCCCCCCCCACCTCAAAAAAAATTGAACTTTTACGGTTAATGTGTTTCATTTTTAAAGCATCTGTTATTGTAATGAAATAGATTACAGGCTAATAATTTTCTATAGTCTACCATTTTAAACAATTTATTTGATAAACAAGTTTAACAAGTAATAAAAACTCGAATGAGTATTTAAACGCTATTTCCAACAAAGAATTTCCGATTTTTTTTTTAAATTGAAGGGAAACCTTCTAGAGTCACACCAAGAATGTGTCAATATAATGCGCACCACGCAACAATCTCTACATTAGCATTGACATAGCGGGAAAACCCCATTAACTATCAGTATCAATCTATCAAAACAATACTTCTGAAACTTTAAAAAAAAAAAAATTCGCTATCTACAAATTGCTGCTAAAATTACGGCAGTCGAACAAAAATAAATTCATGAAAAATTCATTCTCCAACATTATTCTAAATATTATAAGCTATTGTTTGGCGTTTGTTTCAACTAGATAGATGTTATGTTATGTATTGCTGGCGAGTAATGGACAAAATACTGATTTAAAAAAAAAAAAAATTCAGGAAATCCAGTAAACCTTTTAGGTAATTTTTTTAGCCCGTATCATCCTACGGACCTATTTAACGTCTGGCGTACCCATGGTCACGGGTTCGAATCCATGTGAAGGCAAGGATTTGTTCCCGGAGCCTAGGACGTTCCTGAGTTCACCCAGCTCCGAATGGGTATCTAACATTTGTTCCAAAATCATGCTTGCCAACTAGTTTGTAATGAAAAAATTTGTGGAGCTCCAAAATTAAATCGTGTAAACGTATTATGTATACATTAGTTTACATCAACAAAAAATTAAATAATTACGTTTATTACTTATTTTGGCGTCCCCTAAATTGGCGCCCGGGTACATATGTCCCCCTGACCCCGCTTGCTACGCCATTGAGATATAATGATAAATGTGCCCATTTAAAATTAGTTGAAGTATTCATTAACTTGATTGAATCAATTCTTCACGTCGCAATTCGAGTAAGCACAAAACAGCGTTTCTTCTTAGCTCAATTTTTAAGGCATTAATTTTAAATGTCCCAGAAAGGATACTTGACACAGTCAAGTCATGAGGATTAAGATTATTGTCACTCTTGTCAATATAAATGAAAGTAAGAAGGGTGGATTTAGGTATATTCGTATAGTACGTAGGTAGAAAAATCTACATAATTGTCAAATTTAAAAAATGCATTTTCTGGAAGGAACCGGCTCAATTGTGGGCATATGTTCCAGGCTTTCACGTACACATGACGTATTTTAATATATCTAGCAGTGGCGTCGTTAGGGGGCGGGGAGGCGGGCCGCCCCGGGTGACACCATTAGGGGGGTTACACCAAAGAGTTAAATTTTACTGTGTTGATTTTATGTCAGAAAAAAAGAAAACACATTTTCTTCACCCAGAAAGGAATACAATAAAATTACGTTAAAAGCGAACAAATTTTATTTTTAAAAATATCAGTTAACTTGCAATAATAAAATAGTCCCAAAACACGAACTAAATAAAACAAATTATGAAGGAAAAAAAGAAACAACCGCACCAAAGAGATCTTCAAAAACGCTGGCGGTGTGTTCTGTTTTTAAAGATACCAATAATACCACGCAAACAGAGATTTGAAGTATTGACAACATGGACGAATCCCACCCCCTCTTCCCTCCACCACAGACGGGGGGGGGGCGTTATATGATTTTTCTATTATTTTTTAAGGGTTTTCTTTGTTGCTGTTATTTTTAGAGAAAAGTTATGAATTTAATGTCTTTGCGGTAATATTTTTTTTTAATGTGTTAAAGGCGTGCACGCATAGATAGGCATGTTTATATTTCGGTAGTCTGGTTCGTAGGTCCCATCCCCATCAATGTTCCCTTTAAGTTTTATGTTACAGCGTAGAAAATTTCAATGGGTAAAAAATTAGAATATCTGCGCCTTTGTCCTGGAAGTTAGTAGCGACTTTATTTCTTATTCTACCTGGAAGTCAGTCACATCCTTTGTTAAAATTCAATTTAAAAAAACAAGTATAAATATCCAGAATGTAGCACCCATCTCTCACACCCTACAAACACACTTTAGCAACATCATTCAATTAATTCGTCTGCAAAATAATAAAAATATTTGACATTGGTTACTAGCCTTGGAGCAGAACAAAGATTTTGATACCACTCGCCGACAACTTACAAAAAAAAAAAAGACTTGAATGTCACGAACAAGCCGGTGTGATATTTTAATCAAAACAATGGGAGTCGTGTTGGGGGTGACAGCATGGCGAAAGGAGTGTTTTGAAATAACAAATAAGTTTTCCCTGGACACCAAGAGCGGTTTTGTTTTTTTAGACGACACTGAAGTCAGATAGCTTTCACGCCACTTTGCTTCACAAGTATTGTAGAGAAATGACATACAAGCACTGACTGAATTCTGTGAAGACCAGGCACATTTTTATCATGACCCAGTCAATAAATATTGTTTAAAGGATCTCAGAGACCCACTGTTTTAAACTATTCATGAAGCATTTGGAGAACTTGCCAAATTAAGCAAGCTGTTACGAAGGACAAAATCTAATGACTAGGAAGGCATACCAGTTTATAAAAGGAAGATTCAATTACCTAAGAGGACATCACCTTGGAGAAAATGTTCATTGGTCTGCAGAGGTTGCTAAAATGTATTCAGGCTGAAAGGATGAAAACATGAATACAATCCTCAAGTGTTTTGAATGTCTGAGTTGGCAAGTGGACTCTCGATTTCTTGAAAGCGACTTGATACTTTAGTGAATATTTTAGTTGTAAGCGTTAGTCGACGTGTCAAATTTTAATTTTGAACAAACAAAACTGTGTGCCCTAGTTTATAAATACAATATATTCTTAAAGCTATGAAGACATTGTAGAGAAATTTATGGATCACTATCGTAATTTAAGATTATAGCTCGAAGAAAAACACTAAAATGTGGGTTGATTCAGACTTTAGACGAGGTGATTCAGTTTGTCATTACTGAAGAATAATTCAGCAACATTGCCATCCTGTTTGATATTTGTGCTGAATTTCTTGCATCGAGCGCTCATTGCGAACGTGGATTTAGCCTAATGATTTCTAGAAAAGTATAATCTAGAAATATGTTGTAAGCAGTGGCGGATTTAGCTATAGGGCAGGGGGGGCGGGTCGCCCCCCCCCGCGCACCTGTTTGTTCTAAAATGGCGCCCCCCTTAAGACGCCCTTAATGAACATTAAAAAGGTGTAACTAAAGAAGAAGAAAAAATTGTTAAACACGAAACATTTAATCAATCACTAAACTGCAATACGACAATATTGGCTTGCTCATATCGTATTTAAAAACTGCAATATCTGGTTTGGTCTGTCAGGAGCGTCGCTAAGTGGAAAAGAATAGAGAAGCATTGAAACGAATGTTAGGCGTGACATTGTTTTAGCAAAACAGAGGACACAGAGAACAATCTTGCTTTATTGATGGTAGTTGTAGAAATACTGGAAATTTTCGTTAAATGTTAAGTTTATTAGCCAACTATGATTCCACTTTAAACAGTCATCTAAAGTTTTAAAAGAAAAATGAAATTTATTTAAGTAATGATGTGCAAATTCATTTAATTCAATCATTTGCACCTGAATTATCAGCAGCAATTGATAATTAAGTTAAGTCTTCACATTTCTTTTCTTTAATTATTGATTCAACCATTAATATATCTAAAATTCATCAGAAGTCACTTTACGTTCAGTTTTAAGAAATGTTGAGGAAAGATTTATAGGCTTGTATACTTTGGTAAACAGAAATGCTGCAAACCTGCATTTCCTTAGAAGATTCTAACGGAACTACACATTACAAAAGCGAAACATTGACATCACAATCTGTGTTGTTTTTTTTTTGTTTTTTTGGCTCAGCTGAAAGGTTGTATGCATTCTTTACGTCTAGTTTACCACGTCTACATACTCTTAAAAAAAGATCATACATGTCAATATGAATTAACTGTAAAAACTCAGAAATGACTTTCTGATACAAGATGGTCAAACCATAAGCATGCAGTCGATGCAGTTGTTATTCTCTGCTATTCTAGCCACTCTAGAAGATATAAATTCAGGGAAATCAACATAACATAAAGGAAGTGTCGGAAGTCAGAGCAGAAGCTTTGGGACTATCTGTTTTAATAACAAATATTCTTTTGTTTTTTCTGATGCTATTTGTACAAAAGCTGGTTGATATTTTCGTGTTATCAAACCACTTGTAGCGCAAGAGTATTGACATTGCAATTGCAAAACGATTGATCGATGTTGGAAGAAATAAGTTTGTTGAAAAGAGAAGCGATCAAGCTTTTTAAAATTCTGAAAGTAGATGTCTAATCATCTATTAACGAAAATTGTTCCAAACTAGATGTTAAAAACAAAATTTAAAGAAACTCAAATTTGCAAAAAATAAAAGTATGGCAGGTGAACATAGTAGAGATGAAAGGGCTGATGATCCAACTGCTATTTTAAAATCTGAAACATACTTCACTATCTTGGATACACTACTAAAATAAATAGATGATCGATTTAATGACTTTAGGGGCACAGCTATTTATTTCTATTGTATTGATCCATCAAAAATGTTGGAAGAAAATAAAGATTCTCTTTGAAGTTGATGCAAAATTTACAAACATATTAACCCTGAAGAAGCAACCGTTGAATAGTATACCTTCAAAGATTTGTATGCATCACAACGTCCATCACAACGTCCATCAAAACGTCCATCTTAACATCCATCACAACGTCCATCACAACGTCCATCACTATCTACAGCTAGTGAGCTACAACTTAAAGACTTTCTACCATTCTTGTTTGAAAAATAAATGGCATCAGGACTCCCTAATTTGTCAATACTCTATACAAATTTACTTGAATCTTCTTGGTATCAATGATTGAAAATCATCAAAATTATTTGCGCTCAAAAATGAAAAACGAACGTCTGTCTGGATTGGCAATAGTTTCAAATGAACATGAGAACTTTGACTTTGATCAACGATAAATCGTTTAGGTTCACGTAGAGAGGAATTTAAATAAGGCTCAGAGCTCTATACAAATTCGCATAAACTAAGTTTCTTTCTTAGATCAAAAAATATACTATTGAAATAAATATACGTCACTATTTTGAAAACATATCTGTTTATATTGTTTCTTCTGTTTGTCTTGTTCGATGATTTTGAAAATTTACTAAATTAGTAGGCTCATAATTGTTATTTCTAGGGCTGCAGAAATTAATGATTAATTTCTCGAGTAATAATTAAAAATGACTAAAGATTAAATTATTTTTAACGATTAATTGACACATCACATATTTTAATTGGAAGAAAAAAAATATACTTATAAATAAACAATTTTTAAAAATAGCGCCTGATAAATAATGAATTTCCTGAAGATGAGATGAACATTTTGGTTTTAAAATATTGACTGACGGGGATGTTCAAAATGTTGATAAAGTTTGCCTTCTTATCAAACCAAATGAAAAGCGTATGAAGCTAATGGCAGTAATGGCGTTTGACTTAGAGACAGAAATGACGACAGCTCTTACTGCGTTACAAAATGGAGATGAACGTTCTTGAATCCATTAATCCAGTACAATGGTGGAAAGTTAATGAACACCAATATCGGATAATGTCATTCCTTGCCAAGACCGTTTTGAGCATACCAGTTACATCAGTTCCATGTCAATGATTGTTCAGTTCTGTTGGTTATATTGTCAATTAGACCCGCTCATCACTTGAACCAATTAATGTCAACACACTTTTGCGTAGTTGGTGAAAAGTTGATATATAAAGAAGACATTCCAGTGTTATTTAGATTTTTATCAGAACGTTAAATAAGTGTTACTTATGACATCATAAATTAAATTTTTTGGCTTTAATCAAAATTAACGATTAATTAATCGTTAATTTTTCAAAAGTTAACAATTAAATTTAAATTAATCGTTAACAGCCCTAGTATTTACCCAAAAATCTATTTTTAGTAAAATTTTCGGCGCCCCCTGAAATTCTCCTCGCCCCCCCCCCCACACAGACAAAGCTAAATCCGCCACTGGTTGTAAGAGTTACATTTAGAGTTGCTAATGAGGATTTAATCTTGTCAGAATGATGGACATCAGATCAACTTTGACAAAGTCTATAAAATATGAATCTTGTTGACAGACAGACACCAGTGTGTCCCAGAATAGATTAGCGGCATATGGGTATGTTGGCATTTGGTTACTTGATGAACATATAAATGTATATTTCTGTTCAGCGGAACAGAAGTATACATTAATAATCCTTGTTTATTTAATTATAATATAGACCACTATATTGTTTTGATTTAAACAATATTTTATCATTTAAAGTGTATCGATCAAATTGATGCATGTATTTTGGGGGAGATGCCAAAAATTTGCACACTAAAAATGGTAAACTGTTAAATTTTGCACACGACTTTTCTGCTATGAAAGCTAGTAAAGTAAATTTATAAATATGTTTACACTAGATTGTGCCGGGGCGCCGTGGCGCCTGCGGCGCCCACTTTTTTTTTAGGGCGCCTACGGCGCCAACCTTTTTCAAAAGACCAACTAACTTGTCATTTTTTTGATAAATACGAAATATTAAACTTTCTTAAATGTACGCAAAGTATTTAATAATAAGGTTTGTATTTTGCGCACCGATGCACACCAAACAATGACGTCATCATATTAAATATTTTTACAGCGCTCATCAACACACGATTTTTCAACTAAACTAACTGCTGTAGACTGTCGTACATCGCTCCTCAGCGTTCCAGATCCAGTGAGTGACTTGGACTATTATATTACATGTATTTATACTAGTAATGTATACAGTTTCTTTGTAAAAATATCACTTATCTATATACACAAAAGAAAAGCATATTAACTGGTAATGTTTTTGGAATATGTGTTGCCTCATTGGGGAGGGGTGGACCTGTGACCTGAGTAACTTTCCTGTGGCCTTAAAAACAAAAAATTATATTCTTATGTGTGTATTTATGGAAGATCTATATCATTTTATGCGCCCCGTTTATTACTTCTTAAATAAATATGGCATGCTATGGTAAACATGTTTCCCACCTTAACCTCGTTTCAATTACAATTATTTTTTCATTTGTATCAATTTATACCAATTCATTATATGATTGACTTCAGGGACTATCCATAAATAAACGACTTCACGATATTTTGGCTGATTTTTTTCACCCCTCCCCCTCGTCACACGTCGTCATAAAACCAATTGACGACACAAAGCTTTGCGCCCCCCCCCCATAAAAACCATATTTTCTATTTGTAAATGAGCATGTTTCAAATCAATTTTTCGCACAGGCGAAGCAATTTAAAACGTCATGAAATCAAGTGTCATTAATCAAACATTTAAGTGCAACTTTTGTTTAAAGTTGCCCTTTTTTATGTGACGTCATATTTATTAAACATTCCCCCTCATCACAAATGTGTGAATCCCCCCTCCCCGGCGCGTGACGTCATTATGGATGGCCTCTAAAAAGGGCGGCAAATTGGAGACCACCCCGGGCGGCAAAAGTTATAGCTACGCCACTGCCATAGGTCAACCTTTGCTGGCGAGATTTATGGGAAATTTAAATGTAAATAAAATGACTGGGGGCAGAGTGAATCTACGTACCTTTATCTGACCACGTGACGTTTTTATTGTCCTATTACATCGGATCGGGTGTGCTTGGCTGGACGTTGACAATGATACCGGGTATATATGCATGCTCGCTAACAACAGGCTGTTGATGATTTACTAAATCTGAAGTACCAAGCCACATACACACGTCATCATTTCACTGACTGCTAGCCAACGAGAGAAAACTAACTGCATATATCAGTCGTGTTCAAACCACAGTTTAGACTTTAGACAATAAAAAGGGGTCTATGTGTTAAAAAAGTTTAGAACCACTGTACTAGGTTTACGGTTGGACCAGAATAGCTTTGCGTTGAAGTCACTGTTTTGATACAGTTACTGTTTTGATAAAGTCACTGTTTTGATACAGTCGCTGTTTTGATACAGTGGCTGTTTTGAAGTCGATATTATGACTGTCGCTGTTTTGACACAGTCACTGTTTTGATGTCGCTGTTTTGACGGTCGCTGTTTTGACAGTCGCTGTTTTGAACCCGTGCCGGTGTTGCAAAATAAATCCTCCCCCATACAGAGTCTCCCCCCGGAGATTCCATTTTACAACAAACTATCCCCCGGAGAAAATATTTTACTCCCAATTAAAATAAATCCTCCCCTACCCTGTAAAATAATGTCTCCCCCAAAGTAAATCCGCCCCATCACATTTTCGATATTAAACAAAGAGAACATTGAAAAACAAAAGAATATAGAATACTTACTTTTGTATTGCTGTAACATTCATAATTGTTTACTATAATACTATTTATGGTAGTGGCGCAAATATACAGAGATAATAGGGGTTGAGGACTATACCGTTTGACACTTCTCAGGGGCGTAACCTAATTTGAAAAATTGCTTAATTAGCCTACTTGATTTTTCCCCATTGTACAAATTGACGCACATGGAGGTTTTGGTGTATAAGGGCAATTGTTTTGTTTCATTATGCAAAGATTAAGTCTTTGAAGGCATGAGTTTTTGTTGTTATAAACGCCCAAGTCACACAAACGCCGGGTTTTCAGACATTCTTTGTTGAAGTCAGGGGAAAGGGGTGGGAGTGACCCAATTAAGTAAAGGCACGGGGGGGGGGGGGCAAAATAAAAATCAGGCTACGCAACTGACCTGTTTAACCTACAACCCGAATATACGGTGGTGTTATTTTTTAACTCTGTGAATGCAGTGTGTTGAGAGAAGCAGGGGCGAGGCTTAAATAGAGGGGTGGTGCTGGTGGTGCTGACCGCACTGGGTGACACTATAACAAGGGTTGACATTCCTGTTATGTGGCACCGGAGTTTTATTGGTTTAGTCGTGATGGAGTGACACCTTGGGCTTATAGCAGTGGGTTACGGAAACGTATTGACGCTCCTGGGGAGACAGCTTCACTAATAATAAATATATACTAAGTTATTCTTTTAAATTACCGAGACATTTTTTCACTATCAAACTATCAAATTTAAAAATCCAATAATTTACTAAACATTGGCTTCTGGTTTTAAATTTCAATATTTTTCAACACTGATGTATATTTGCTACAACTACAATAATAATGTGTCAGATTATTTCTATGACCACAAACAAAAAACACAACTGATTATAACAACACAGCCTTACCTACAATCGTCAATACTTTCATCACAATAGCTAGTATTTCAAAGTGTTCTTTCAAAAATAATAAAAAGAAATATTAAGCATACATACACACATACATAGATACACACATGCATGCTTATATGCATAGATCCATCCATGCATCAATGCATAGATGGATACATACTTATATACATATACATGAATACGTAGGCTACAAACATAAACATATTTACACACAATACATACATAAAAATACGTACATACACAAACATATTCATATATAAAAACATGTATATGGATATAAAAATTATTTTATACATTGCAGACGCTCCTTCTGTACAGGAGATTATTGCGTCCTAATCCGGCCAAATCCGGCAGGCTGATAGACCCATAAAACATACATATTTATAATAGCTCCGGTTCGGGCAAATCCGGAATCCTTCCATGTTCACAAATCCGTCTCCAGCTCCGGGTTCGGCCATATTTCACTATAAAAATCCGGTCAAATCCTAGTATAAATATATTTTGTGTCTGTGTGAAAATACTACTATTTTCCTTACATTAAAATAAAATTTTATTAGAGTGAGCCTTAAAAATTTTAATTTATCATTTCAAATAATTCATTGCATGACATTACAATTATATCAGGCACTAACTTAAATAATTTTTAAACGATTAAATAAAATAGCCTAAAAAGAAATACGTACAAAAATGTGATGTAAGTAATAAGCTTACAAAAAAGGATTAGGGAAAGTTTTAAACGTATTAACGTTCCCTTTGTCCACGTTTGACTGTTCTATCTTGGGAAACAAGATGACAATCATTTCACACACACACAACAGCGCATGTCATCAATTAAAAAAAAAAAACTACCTCTAAGCTACACCTTCAATCTCTTGGGCTCTAGGGTAATTGACTTTATACCTAACTAATTCCAAGGCAAGCGAATTTCAAACTAGCTAAGCGTGTGCCTCACCTATGCTGTTATCTGAGCACAGGGGCGGATTAAGACTGCACGGGGCCCCGTGCTGAAATCGAAACGGGGGCCCTATCCAGCCAGCGTCCCTTATAATAAAAATGATTGTAACTAAATATTAAAAATGAAAAAAGAACGATCACGAAGAAATAACTGTTTGAAGTGTTTGTGATATGTTACAACAATTGAGTGTGAAAGGAAAAAAAACATAAATTCCACCACTGGGAATCGAACCCGTCACCGCTTGCATCACAAGCCTATACTCTGTCCAGATGGCCAGCGGAACTTGTCTAAAATGAGAAATTTAAAAAATATAAACTATATTTTATACAATGTCTCAGTTGTATAGCTAATATTTATACATTTATTAAAAAAAAATTTATTTTCCAGGGTTCGTGCAAACATTTGTACACTTTTATTGTAAAATATAAAAACTTTGGGGGCCCCGAAACCGTTGGGGGCCCTTGGCTTTAGCCCGTTCAGCCCCCTCTTAATCCACCATAGTCTGAGCAACGCAATAAATTTAACGTACCGGTCGTCTACAACCCTAGCTACGACACTCATTGTTTAAACGTGTAAACTAATTTGTGTGTGTCTAAATTTTAGCATATGCTGTGTTTCTTGAGACGGCTACACAAAAAATTAATCCCATTTAAAAGCTTTTTTTTAAAAACTATTTTTAAAAGTAAACTTAAATATTTTTTTTTTAATTTCAAACCTTGGCTACTTGGATTTGCTAATTTTTTTGTTGCAGTAAATGTAGTAAACTCTACGGGTAGAAGAAGAGTGATATTTTTAATTATTATAATGCACAAATAGAAATAGCAACTTTTGTTTAAATCCTATCTTGTGTTACAAACGTAAAGAAAGACTTCGATGCAACGTTCTCGTATTAATTAGTCATCTTTATATTTCAGTTTTATTTGTCTGTTATTCTTTTAAATAACTCTGGGCAATTAACCAACTCTAAACATGTGTCTTTACGGGCATACACCCTCTTAACCTACAAATAGTTACGCCCCTGACTAAGCTTATGATTGTTGAATTCCCAATAATCATGCACACATGCATGTCGAACAAATACAAATTATGTTGTAAGTCATAAAGTTTAAGAAAACAATTATTTATAATTTCAAATAATTAAGGGGAGGGTTTATTTTAACAGGGGAGACTACATTTTAAAACAATTTCTCCGGGGGCGAAATTGTTTTAAAATAAACTCTGGGGGGGGGAGACTTTTTTTTTTTTTTTTTTTTTTNNNNTTTTTTTTGGGGGGGGGGGGACTTTATTTCGTGACACCGGCAGCGCCTATTGCCAGGGTGAGATGAAAGAAGTGGTCAAGGAGGTTAACCTCCTTGGAAGTGGTTCACTAAAGTTCACTTGTTTTTACCTCGCATGTGGGTTGAGCATGACACCAGGGCATAGGCATAGGCAAACTAAGCAGCTGCCTAGGGCCTCCAATTAGTCTCATCATTAGTGGGGACCTTGGAGAAGAATATTTCCATATTTATTTTTCTATTACATTTAGGGCCACCAAATTCACTTTGCCTAGGGCCTCGAAATCTCTGAGGACGGCCCTGTTGACGCCCATGAGGAGTTAGGGACACCTCGCTTCAGTTAGTTACAACACCCGGAAACTTGTTGTGCTAGGGTTTTTACTCATAATAACTTGGCAACCATTGGTGGATTTACAACAGAAATAAAATAAGTGGAAAGGAACTGGACACTTATCTGAGTCTCAATATTTGATTATACTGCATCGGATTTTTAAAAAATAGGGGGGGGGGTGTTTTCAAAATATGTATGTTATTACTAGCGTAGATATAAAGTTTAAAAGTACATTC
Source organism: Radix auricularia (assembly GCA_002072015.1). Taxonomy (NCBI): domain Eukaryota; kingdom Metazoa; phylum Mollusca; class Gastropoda; family Lymnaeidae; genus Radix; species Radix auricularia. Next base: position 536,443 of record MUZC01000241.1, read on the forward strand.
ATCAGCTCCAAGAGAACTTTGAGCAAGATTATAAATTATGCGTGATTGCTTTTAAGTAAACAAGGTCGAATTATTTTTAAAAATCATACTACGCTGATTTTTTTGTTGTTTTTCAACTTATTGATGTTTGGGTCATCTAAAATTCAAATACGGTAATTATGAAAATCAATAAATTATTTTCAAATAATATCTATCAAGTGAAAGACCTAGTTTATTTTATACACATGGCACGTTAAAGAATGTAGGCCTAAATTAAATAGAATATGGATCTATTTTAAGATGATGTAAGATTGATATCAGATTGATAAGTGTGCTTTTTTTTTAAATTAAAAAAACATCTCAAAGGTTGACACCATCACAAGGGGTAACAACAAGGGTAAGATTCTGTATGTTCCGTTATTTGGCACTGGCAGACTCAGGGGAGGTGACACCATGACTTACCGCTCTGGGAGACACCCTAGTGACGCCTCTGGTTCCAACCTATCAATAAATATGAGTATAACTACTATTACAAGACAACGTTTTAGAATCAGAGGCGTCACTAGGGTTGGTGTCACCCGGGGCGGTAGCTCATGGTGTCACCCGGGGCGGTAGATTTTGGTGTCACGATTTAACCCATAGAACTCATCCGAGTTTTCCAGTGCTAAATAACGGGAATATATAGAATTTTAGAGTCTGGTGTCACCCCCCATGATGGTGTCACCAAGGGCGGCCCGCCCCAATCGCACCCCCCTAGCGACGCCACTGTTTAGAATTAGTCTAAACCTCTCTCAATTTAATTGAAATGTATAATATGCCTAATCGTCTAGGAACTTGACTTATTTATTAAATAAAATGATTCTTTATAAGTTAAAGGAAATATATTAGCCTATAACTGGACTTGATTATTTAAAAGAAAACTTCAAGTCATACTAAAATGTTGTAATTGAATAAAAAATAAGATAGAAGTGTATCTTTTTAATCTTGGTTTTTAATAATATTAATATCTTGTTAATTATGTTTTAATATAGCTGGTAGGCCTATTTTGTGTAGATGATAGTAGTAACATGAATCATTACAATAGTAGTCCTTTAATTTTGCTTGAAATCAACATAAGTTAAAACTTAAGAATTGACTCAGAACCAACTCAACTAGAGAAGATTTAACTAGTTTTTCATCACCTAGCATATTATTGCGACTAAAATATACATTCAGATTCAGTATTAGTGACCATTCCCTTAATTTAAAATAATATAGATAGATTTTTTTTTAATTGCAAATTTTTTGTCCCCTTTTATTTTCGTAATACACACAATCTAATCCATTTTATTACACTTAAAAAATAAGTGCACGTGCGCACACGTAGTTTTATTTGTTTGTTACATTCTCAATGATTGGCTAATACTAATAGTTGAATAATATATATCGTGCAATCAAAATACTTTTCTTTTATTGCTCTGATTGCAAAAAAATTCGAAATTTTGGGAGGTAGGCACACTTATCTACCAATTAAACTCTAAATTTATGCCTTTATTTATCATTGATAAAAAAAAAAAATTAACGACCCACGCCCACGCAGACTTATTCATTCAAATGTACATTATTAAACATACATTTCATTATGCTATCTAAATTTACGATTCTATACATTATTAAACATACATTTCATTATGATTATGCCATAAGTATAAGTTATAAAACTTATAAGTCATAAGTGTATAAGTTAAGGCAGTTAAGGAAATATATACTAACTTACTACTATAGTAACTATACTATACAGTATAGTATACACAATACTATACATTATACTTATACATATTAAAAATAATGCAAATTTAAGTAAGTAAGTTAAGTAAGCTTATATTTAATTATAATATTTATTTCTAAGGCAAGGCCACGCAGGCCCTGCCTTGGGCCTTGGTAAAACCAGCCCCCGTTTCGTTTATCATAAATTAATTTAAATTTAAGATCAGTTAATACTAAATTTTATAATATATTAATAATAATAATACATTACTGGAAGTTTAATAATTTAATAAGCATCATAATCAAGGGACCCATCCACCAAAAAAAACACTAAAATATGCCAACAGTGGAAGTTTTCTGCTAGACAGACACTCAGGACTCAGGAGTATTTGTTATAATTACGGCATTACAATTACGGCATTACGGTTTGAATTTGAATTAAGATTATTGATATTGATTATAATGATTTAACCGATTATTCAAAATTGACTTGATAAGAGTAAATAAACAATACACTTATACTTATTATTATTATACACAGTAGTGACACTGAAATGAACATTACTATTACCATGCTATTAGTATTAGTATTAGCCATTATTACTCATAAATAATAAATGGGATTTTTAAAAATCTTAAATTAAAGTTTTAAAGTAAAACATTCACAATAAATGATTCACATAAATCATAAGACAATTCAATTACAACAAATTCTCGTTCCTCCGCCTCCGTCTTGAATGGGTTGCCTGATCAAATTCATTGATTCAAACCACCTATTTATAATTTACAATTATATATCATTTAATTTCATTGCAGCTTGCATTAGCCCTCCAAACTGAAAAGTAAATAGTTTAAAATAGGCCTAGTCCTAGTTGATAATACTGAATAAAATTCAATTAATTCATGATTCATATTTATATTAATTGAAATATGAGCAGATTAATATTATTGAATTTGTGATTCCTGTAAATGATTAAAATTTTTAAGAGTCACTAACTCAGAATTTTTATAAATATTTTGATTATGGTTTAGACTTAAGACATAATCAATCATAAGTCATAACTTTAACTTGCACCATCTTCAGTATTAATATTTAAGCATGTATAATGTATATTACAGTATATAAAATATAATATATGTTATATTTTATTTACTTTTTATTTCAGTTTAAATTTAAAGAGATACCCCAAAATATGACATTCTTAAAAGAATGGTTTAAGGATCTCAGATGGTCATGGGCTCGGCCATCCTCAGAAAAGCCACCAAAAGCTCTTTGCTTAATATGTAACATAGAAATACTTGTTACTGCAAAAGGCTCCTTCATCAGACATGAAAAGACAAAGAGACACAAAAGTACACAAAATAGGATATTCTCAAAAGAATGGTTGAAGGATTCCAGATGGTCATGGGCTCATCCATCCTCAGAAAATCCACGAAAAGTTCTCTCCTTAATATGTAACAAAGAAATAGTTGTAACTGGAAAATGGTCCTTTATTAAGCATGCAAAGACAAAAGGCCACAAGACCTTTGAAAAGTAAGTACCAAAACATAACATTGTCCTGTTTCTTGGGTAAGTCTGTACTTTCTGTTAGTTGTTTTTAGACAAAGTTTATTGACTTTGGCTATTTCAATTATTTAGCTTTGTCTTTTTCATTTTATTTAAAAAATTGAAATGTATTGTGGTTTATAGATGGTTTAAATTCTTTTTACAACATTTCAAAATTATGATATATCTTAAAATAAAATTAAAATGTTCCTTTTTATAAAAAAAAATGTGTTCTTATATTTTAGTACATGTATTAGTAAAATTAAACTTCACATTTTTTCTTCAATTTAAAACAAATTCTTTAGAACTATAATCTGAAATCAGGGGTGTCCAAACTTTTTGCAAAGACCTACAAATTCCATGATGTAATAATGTTTGAATGCCGAAATAAGACCATAAACAAAAAATGTTAAACATGTACTTTTAGACTAAGATATGGGCTTTGAAATTATATAACACATATAAAATTATATTTATACTATATAGTTTATTATATGTCTTCTGTATAGGAGGAGCATCTGTAACAGATAAGACAGATATTGTAATTTGTAAGAGTAAAATTTGGTGTGGACAAAATTGGTCTTTACTATACTGATTTTTTAGACTTTATAATTCTCTTACTCCATCATTAGAAATTACTAATGTGGCCAAGTTAGAGAGTAAAAAATGTTTATTTTAAACAACTTACCTAACAAAAATAAAAAAAATGGTAAAATATAACTGAAGCCAACAATATGTAAAAATTGTCATTAAAAAAACTGTCAAAAATTTTATGCACACAGATACCAAATTTATTTGTTTTGGGGTCGGCCATATTAACCCTAAAAAACCCAGACCATGTTCTAGTGCTTGGAAAATTATTTCCTTTGGTATATGCATAGTTTGATTATAGAAATTGATATCCATGTTCGATTTTTTTTCCATGTGACCTGGATCTACTTTTCCAATTTGTTCCACAGGTGACCCACTGGGCATTAAGGGTATAGATTTCACTCAATTCACAATAAAAAATATTACATATGTAATAAAATACTTTTTATTCAAATTATAACACACAATTTCAGGTGTATAAACCACAAATAGTTTCTCTGTTGAGTTAAACAAAGGTAAAAATAATAAGTTTTTTATTTTTTGGTTGCACAATTTGCATTGCTGAAGCTCATCACTCGCGATATCAAACTGATATTGGGAGTAACCATCTCTCTCAAATTCTGGCAAAGTTGTGGTTGCAGTTTCTTTTCCTTTACTGGGCAGTCTGTAAGAGATACAACAGATGTTCTCTCACATTTCATGTCGTTTTAGGTAATTATATGATTCAGAAATAATGTGTGAACGGCTTGTTACTAATAGATCTTTATTATTCTTTCCTCGGGTAGATTTAGAGGATGTTGAGATGAGTGGTGCAATGTTATACAATTCAATAACCTTCTGTACAACATCAATTGCCTCAAACATTATTAGGGTCGTGGTCTTCATATTTATCATGTGTTGAAATGTCGTTATTCTCCTAATCACTTTTATCTGGATTTATAGCTTGAAAATTAATTTGAAAAAAAGATTTATCTCATGTCTTGTATGGTATACTTTTGATGAAAAGGGCTTTCTGAAAAATAGAAAAATAATTTTGTTTGTATTATAAAGTATAACCCATTTTTAGGCTTAGTTACAGCTACAGTTTAGTCCTAAAACCCCCTTTTGTTCTTATTACTATTATTATTGTAGTAACATTATTTTTTACATATTAAGGAATATTAGTAATGCAACAAATCATTTATAATAATAATGATGAATAATACATAAAAACAATATATCCCCTTAAAAATATTAACACTAAATAATAATATAACTAAAAATATGAGTAAGACACTATAAGATTATTTATAGTGCAACGAATAAAGTCTTATCAACAAACGGTAACCAAAGGGCAACAATTATAAAAATTCATACCACAAACGCCCAATCATTCAATGGGTTGCCAGTGACTCAATTGTTTTATAAAGCAAAGCATTAAAAATTATTAACAATTTAATATTTATGTGCATTCATAAGTGTTTTAAACATATTTAAATTTAATTTAAAGTAATAAATTATTTGGAAACTTACCTCCTGATAAAGAGCTGATCCATAAAATATAGGTGGTTGTCTCTCAGTAAAAAGAGACATTGAGGGTAGCCATTTGCAAAAGGGAATTGACTAAAGAATTACTATGTTAAGATGAAATTCTTAGCTCCCTTTTGTTCCACAGAAGGGACACTGGGTTTTAAAGGTAAAAATATGATATGAAAATGCATTTAATTTAAGTAAATTTTTAGATTTTTTTATTATGGTGGGTCATGTATGACCCACTGGGTCTTTGAGGGTTAGGGGCCGTCCATAAATGACGTCACGCAATTTTGGCAGATTTTTTACCCCCTCCCCCCCATATGTCACGCGTCGTCACAAAATCGTCGACCCCCCCTCAAAAAGTACGTCACAAAACTTTGACCCCCCCCCCTAAAATAAATACTTATTATAAAAATGTAAAAATAAATTTTCTATTTGAAAATAAGATTGTTTCTAATCATTTTTTGTCATTTAAGTATTTATTTATTGTAGGTCTACATTGTATTATCGTAACATGAGTGAAGCTATGTATAAGATATTAAATAAATTAAATAACTTATTCGCCAGTGATTCTCAAACTTTTTCGTATCAGACGACCGCAAATAATTTTTCCATTTCACCAGGTACCATTGCATTCTTTTCCCGTTATGACATGATTTTCTCTGTAGGACTACTTATTTGATAGCGTAATGAGCCCCTACACAGTTTAAAGCCCTATAAGATTAATTATGAATTCGGCTTGTTTTATATATTACATTTTTAAAAAGAAATGTTTAGTTGCCATGGCATAGCAAGACAGCTAACGAACAATGCAGCGGTAATGTAAAAAACCATTGATGTGAAAATCTTCACGATTAAGCTCGCGAATGTGACTACTGATATTACAAGGATCATTGCAGAATGACCTAGAATATATAGATACAAGACAATTCCTCAAATTGATTTCGATCTTCTAATGACAGTTTCCCTGCTAAGTATATGCACATCAAAGGCATTTGATCTAAAATTATCACATTGATATCACATCTCATGTTTTCTAAAAAATTATTTGGTATGCGCTGGAAGAGAAAAATGGCCCATTCTGTATGAACCCCACATTTGTGCAGGAAAGTAGGGTGTCATCTTGTGCGTCGCAAAATACAGTAATTCTTGCAAGTTGAGGACTGAAATACTATGACATTATTAAAATATCCAACATTATCATAACTTTTAACTCCAAAGCTCACAAGTGTGCTTTTTTTTTTCTCATTTCTTTCCTCTTCAGGATTTTACGTACGTCACACAACGGTTGTAAATATAATTTCACCAATAAATTATCTCATTTGGGGTAAAAACGGAGCTCTTGGGGGGTAATGCTCAATCATTGTGGGCATAGAAAATTTGCTA
>MUZC01000241.1:574388-605427 GCA_002072015.1 Radix auricularia
AATACGAATGTTGAGCTTGGAGAGGATGAGGCGGTGGTCTGTCCAGCATTCAGCACCGCACATGGACTTGGTCACTCTTACATCCTGTCTGTCCCTCTTCCTAACGATGACATAGTCAATAAGATGCCAGTGCTTCGAGCGGGGGTGCATCCATGATGTCCTATTGCGGGTAGGGAGGCGGAAGATCGTGTTGGTGATTAGCAGTTCATGTTCAGCACAAGTCTGAAGCAGAAGAAGGCCATTGCTGTTGCATTGGCCCACTCCATGGTGTCCAAGTACTCCCTCCCAGGCACAGTAGTCCTTGCCAACTCTTGCGTTGAAGTCACCTAGCAAGATGAGCTTGTCCTCCTTTGGAACGTCGGCAATGAGTGCGTGAAGTTCTTCGTAAAACTTTGCCTTGACTTCATCTGGGTTGGTCATGGTTGGGGCGTATGCACTGATGATGGTGACATGCTTCTTACCAGCTAACAGTGGAAGTTTCATGGTCATGAGCCTGTCATTCAGTCCCTTGGGTAGTCCAGTCATTTTTCCGACAAGGGTTGTCCTCACCGCAAAGCCAACTCCTGCTTCACGCCGCTCCTCGTTGGGTCTGCCACTCCAGAAGAATGTGTAGCCGGAGCCTTTTTCACAGAGCTCACCTTCGCCCGCAAGCCTTGTCTCGCTCAGGGCTGCGATGTCTATGTTATACCTGGCGAGTTCTTTACCAATCAGGGCTGTTCTCCTCTGAGGTCTATTTGCATCATCTCTGTCCAGGAGGGTGCGCACATTCCATGCGCCCAATGTGAGAGGAACTATCCTCAATTTCTTTTTTATATTTCGACCGCTGGTATAGGGTCCCCACCAGCCGCGGTAAGCTGGCTAGGGAAGGCTGGAGCAGGCAATGTTTAGGGCACCTTTTCTAGCCCCTTCCTCATGCCATGGAGGTGAGCAGTGCATTCCTAAAAAGGGCTGCTCAGTCACCCAGGGGGCTGCCGGACTCCACCTCTGCTCCGTGTCGGTGAAGAACGACCCAATGCCCTGGGCCGCCTGTGTGCAGGGTCGCGGCTACGGCTCCCAGTGTACCCACACCTGCCGCTTCGTCGCTTGCCTGTCGCCACAGGACTTGGTGGTGAGGTGAGTTATGGGATGGATGAAAAAAGTGACTTGCGCGGTGACTTAGATTTAAGTGAGAAAGAGTTGCGCAGTTCGTCGATCTCACTCTCTCGCCCGAAACCATCATGATCCAGAGGCACGACAGAGTCGAGACGGCTGGTGATGGAGACGGGTGCAGTGGATGGCCATGATGTCCTGTCTGTCTTGTCATGCCCTTAGCGTTCCACCACACTTTGCTGAGACTCGCCTTCTTGACCGTTGACCACCTAGTGGTTCCTCCGCTCAGTCCATCGAGTCCAGTCTTCACGTGCACAGGTAGACATACCTAGATCACCGAGGGTTTGAGACCACGGCTACCCTCACCAGGTTTAGCCAGCCAGTCGAAGCTGTTATCCGGGGTGTGGCCACTGCGCACGCTACAGTTTCTAGGAGCCACTGGTGAGAGCTGAGTGTCAAGTGGGGACCAAGAGTGGGAGAACTACCCCCTAGAGAGTACGACGTGTCCCCCACCAGAGGTACTACCCCTCCTTAGCACCCCATACACTTTCTAACAAGTGTAATAGATTTATTTTCTTATTTTAATGGCTTACAATGAGTACTGTAATTTGTTAAATTGTAATGATTTTTTTATTGTTTACATTTGATGTGAAATACTTGAGCCACTCTTTGACCATGGCACCCATTAAGTGATTATTTTGTTATGCCATTACTCTTTTGTTAAGATTTTGTGTAATTTGAGATAATATTTTTTATGTTCTAGTTTATTTTTTTAATAATCTATTTTGACTGTTTAAAATATTTTTGTTAATGATATTAAATTTAAAATTAAAAATATGGACCTATACAGTTTTTAATTTTCCTTGTTTTGTTTATAGTGTTGTATAAATTTTATAGGATAGATAATTTTAATGTTATAGGATATATGTTTATTTTAACTATGGGTAATTACATAATATTATGCTGTGCTTATTAAGTAAGGTACATGCTATATAAGAATGTAGAATTCATATGTGGGACTATTTGGTATGGTGTATATAAGAAGATTAAATGGAATATGATAGTGAAATGTAAAAATCAAGTGACACTAAGGTATATTTTGATGACCTACCTTGATAATTGTCTGAATGTGTAAAGGGTTAAGGCTTTTCATTCATCCCAATACATTTTTGTTTAAGAGAAGGAATAGTTAACTAAAGACTTTTTAATGAATGATCCTAGCTCATCTAAGAATGCATTATTTTTGTAGTTGTAGCTAGCTGTGTTTATTAAAAAAAAACATTTATGCACGCTATAAAAATATTGGATTAAAAATCCCCATAATTTTCCAACGAACAAACAGAATGGAATATCGAGATAGTATTTTAGTATGTCCAGATTTAGAGGAGTAAATATGTATTTATTTAGTGAACAAACCATTTTATTTCTGCGTAAGTTTTGTAACATTAAAATACCAAATATTAATAAATATTATATCTATATTATATATAATTATAATATTTATAAATTTTGGGTATTTTGATGTTACAAAATTTATAATTTATTTTATTAATCAAATACTTAGGGAACTGTTTTTCAGTTTCTAAATTCTAAAATGTATCATATATATTAAAACTATCAATATCTTAAACTTTGTAAAAATGTGTTAATCATTATCTTACTAGCTAGGGTGTTAAAGGTTGGGGGGGGAATGTCATTTTCAAGTTAAAATTTAAAAAAAAAAAGAAAAGAAATTTCGGCATCATATCCATTATTTTTAACATAATTTTACAGGACACATTAACCACAGTGGATATATTTTCAAAACATTCCTTCAAGACAACATGCAGTTATTTAGGCTGTTCCAAACTCTACAACTATGGAAAAAGTAGGTCTCACCAATCCTTAAATTGATTTGACGAAGGTACGGATGGTGAGTGGAGTAAGAAGAGACAACTAGATGGTGTGGTGATTGAAACGGCCGGCACCACGCTATTGTCTGTGATCTCATGTGGATATGCGTGACCATTTACATTATTTTAATTAGGGGGCGCCCATAAATACGTCACGCACCTGCGGAGGGGGGGTCTGACATTTGTGACGAGGGGGCTGCTTAAGAACTGTGACGTCACATAAAACTATATAAGAGCTTCACTTAAATATTTGATTTCCTTAACAATTTCTTTAATGTTTTAAATGGCTTCACGGGTGTTACTGTTACGATATTAGAGTGCAGCCTGTCAATAAATAATACTTTTAAATGACAACGCTATTTGAAACATGCTAATTTCAAATAGAAAATAGGATGTGGGCGCAAAGCTTTGTGACGTCATTTCTGGGAGGGGGCTAACTTCTTGAGACAAAAAGGGGGGGTAAAATCAACTAAAATCGCGTGCCGTCATTTATGGACGGCAGTGGGGTTGCTAGGAATGTGTAGGGGTTTGGGGGGCTTAACCTCTTTGGGGTGCCCCACATACAGGACTGTGGCGTAATATTTAAGTTTTACAATTTACAAAAAAATAGAACTCATATGGGGGCCAGGGGGACTTTCGAATTTGACCCCCCCCCCGGCCATAGCTATGCACGCCACTGATGGACGTCCCCTTAGTAAATTTAAGTTAACCAATTCATAATTTCCATCCGATAAGGTATCTGAAAAGTATTGTTTACAAACAAAACCTAAATGTAATAGTCTTACAGTGGAATTTTGGTATACGTCCTTAGGAGCCGTTTATAAATGACGTCATGCGATTTTATTGAACGATTTTAACCCTCACCTGCTCCCCCCCCCCTTTCGTCACACTTCGTCACAAAAACTTAGACCTCCCTCCCCCTCCAATATGACGTCACAAAGCTTTGAACCACATCATCATCATCGCCTGTTATCCGATCTGGGACAAAGGCTCTTCCGGCATCCCTGTCCTGCGCCAATCTATCTGTCCCCAGCTGTGCCCACCCTTTTTGGAGTCTGCTTCCAGTTCTCTTCTCCGGGTCATTTAAGGACAACCTCTTTTCCTCTTGCTGTGTAAAGCGTTGTGAGCCCGACTCATTGCTGGGATACAGCGCTATATAAATTATCATTTTATTATTATTATTATTGCCCTGGGGGCTCCAAGTGGGGGCTTGTCTCACAATGCTGGATGTAGGCTTCTGATGGTGTGGCCAACCCATCTCCATCTGCGCTGGCGTATTAGCTCTTGCACTGGCTCTTGTTGTGCGCGTTGCCAGAGGTCCTCGTTGGTGATGACGTAGGGCCAGTGGATTCGGAGAGCAGTTCGAAGACATGTGCTTATAAATGTTTGAAGCTTTTTCGAAACGGCTACTTTTGTTCGCCATGTTTCTGTTCCATATAGCGAGACAGGCTTTACCGTGGTGTTGAATATCCTGACCTTGGTCGGGGGGGGGGGCAAGTTGTTGCAGCTCCAGACTTTTTAAAGCTGTTAAAATGCTGTTCTTGCTTTGGCTATTCTCACTCTTACGTTGGCGTATGTCCCTCCTTGTATGTCAATGATGCTACCGAGGTATATAAAGCTATCCACCTCCTCCAGATTTGTTCCTTCCAGTGTTATTGGGGTGTTGCTTGATGTATTTAATTTAAGGAATTTGCTTTTTTCCCGTATGGATGTTCAGGCCAACTCAAGCAGAGAACTCGGCTACACAGACAGTTTTCTCCTGCATCTGTTGTGTGTGTGATATTAAGGCCAGATCATCCTCAAAATCCAGGTCATCTAGTTCATCAACTTGTTTCCAAAGTGTCCACTGGATACCCATTCTCTTCTGCTCTGTAGACATTTTCATTATCCAGTCAATGATTAGCAAGAATAAGAAAGTCTGACTCCAGTATGTACCCCAAAAAGCCGCTTTTTTTTTTTTTTTTTTTTTTTTTTTTTTCCCTTGGACGATTCTACATGTAAGTCATGTCAGTGTCAGTCAATTTTTGTGGTATCCCATGCTGTCTCAGCAACTTCCACGGGGTTGGCCTGTCAACACTATCGAACGCCTTCTCCTAGTCAATAAAATTGAGTTCCAATCCAGGGATTGTTCTAATATAATTCTCAGTGTGGCCATCTGGTCAGTGCATGATCTACCCTTTCTAAAACCTGCTTGTTGGTCTCTATGATGGGTGTCTATTGCCTCTCTCATTTTGTTTAGCAGCAATCTATTAAATACTTTGCTTGGTATGGATAGCAGAGTTAATTCTCTATAGTTGAAGCAAGAGCTAAGATCTCTTTTCTTCTAGAGCATAATGAGATGTCATTTCCACTCCGTCGGAATCTGTTCTTCCTCACATATTTTCATGATAAAAAAAATTGTAACATTTCAGAGCTAGTCATAATATCTGCTGTCGAGGCTTCTGTCGGTATTCTGTGTGGGCCAGCCGCTTTGCCTTTCTTTAGTTGTTTAATTGCTCTGCTTATCTCTTGTTTTTTGGGTGTGCTGCAATCTATTTCTAGATTTTGTTCCGCTGGCTCTATGTTGAGTGTGTATTGTGGGGCTGGTCAGCTGAGTTGCTCAAAATGCTCTATTCACAATAGCTCTCTTGTGATTCTATGGTAAGCAGCCTCTTCTGCTTCAAGTCCTAATCCTTCTATGTAGTTGGTTTTTTTTTTTAATCTCCCTCTTTACTGCGTTTAAAATCTTAATTGGCTTCTGTGTATTCTGCTGAGGCTCTAGCTTTTTCGGTTCTGGTGCGGCTGTTGTTTAGATTTGCCTACTTCTTTTTCCTATGATAGATTTTCTGCATGGTTTCATTAGAAATCCATTCTTTACGCGTTAGTTGTATGGGGCAAAACAATTCTTCAAGGTTGTAATAAGTATCTTTTTTATGCTTTTCCAGTTTTGGTCAATTGTTTCTTCGTTGCCTATAAGATTTTGTATTTCTGGAATTTGTTGGATGACGTAAGTTTGAACTCACTAAGTTTTGGTTCCTCTTTCAAATGAGTAGCGATAAACGTTGGCGCTAGCTTCCCTCATTTGTCCAATTCTTTTTCAATTTGAGCCTTAGTTTGGCACTTAGTAGCTGATGGTCTGCCCCTCTTTTACCCTAGCATTCTGTAGAGATCTTCTAAACTTTTTGCAGATACAGATACGTTAGATTTGGTTAGCCGTTGACATATCTGGTGTTATCCATTTTTTCTTGTGGATATTTATATGCATGAAGAGGCTTTCAATAATGACCAGTCCAGATGCAGCACATAGATCTGCTAGCCTTTCAACATTATAGTTCATCTATTGGAGGCCGTGTGTTCCCATGCATTCTTCATATTCATTATTGTGTTGCTGCCTATTTTTGCATTTAGGTCGCCCATGAGTATAATCACATTGCTCCTAGGAAACTTTTGGATAAGGGTTCTCGGTCTGTTATAGAAGTCCTCTTTAGTATTAGTAGGAGCGTATTCCTTGATTAAGATCCATATTGTCTACTTGCTTTTTTGTTCCTAAATCTTGCAGTGATTATTCGGGGACCATGAGTGCTACTCCTTGGATGTGAGCTGCATTTTCTTCTTCATGGTATTTTATGGACGCCTCCTTAATCCGTTCCTGACCCTTGCACGCATACCATAAAGGACTTAAATATGCCTCAAGCCAAAATTTGCAATTTAGAAAAAAATATTTTACGCAACTAGAACAATAGATAGCTATATTTTGCTTTAGATTACATATATAATATTGTATAACATTTGAAATCGCATCAATGTCCCTGAGTCTATGAAAACTCTTATAGGCCCCCTCGGGGATTTCTCCGTCAACTTTTTCCTCTCCAACAAGACGAACTAGACGACAGGGACATCAGGGCAGGGTTAGGCACGTTCAAACACCGAATGGTCTGCCTCTTATGGGGTTACCACCCGCTATAACTGCGGCGCCACCACGGTACAGCGTACGGGTCTTTGTCCAGTCCAAGGACCGTCGCAAAATAGTGGAAACATCCCTGTAGCCATAAAATGCCCTTTTCGAAGTCCCCCCTCCCCGCTGCTTGGGTAAGTAATATAGGCGAACACACTTAACTCGACCTCGGTTATCTCACCAACCCTATTATCTCGACGCTTTTCGGCAAATCCCTAGCCCGTCGACCCACTTTTCTTGACCTCGGTTATCTCGACAACCCTATTATCTCGACGCTTTTCGGGAAACCTCTAGTCCGTTGACATAACCAGGTCCGACTGTATATAGATGGCCCCATGACTTCGCAACACGCTGTTCATTGGCGTTGATCTGATTTCTTCGTGATGTAGGTTTTGTCTGTTCTCCACCCTCCCCCCTTCTTTTAATTTCTTTGCACTATTTATGAGCAACTCTGAGGCGTAGTGCTATGACGCGGGCATCTAGTATTTCGAAATACGCCAAAGTTTTGGACTTATTCTGTCAGGCCACGGTTCTGCTTGATGGTCAAGATTACGTTTCATGTAGCTGCATATTACCGCTGCTATCATCCCTGACAAAGACACATGCTGTACGTGATGATGATCTGGCATATATAGCTAGATTCAAGGCAACATCTATTAATGACTTCAATGAACGTGTAACTGCTGTGAGAAGTTTTGAAATACTACAGGTCGCAACAGCACTTGATCCACGCTACAAATTCCTGAAGTATTTGTCAGAAGATGTGAAAGAACGAACTTATTCGCGTATTGAACAACATATAGAAGTTAATTTTCACGATGAGCACGTGGAGACACTTGCAACGAATGGTGGTGACATTGATAATGAAACTCTATGTGAACCAAATGAAAAGTGTATTAAGGTAATGGAGTCGGACTCAGACACAGAAAATCTCGACAGCTTTTCTGATGAATTGCTGCTTTACAAAAAGGAGATGAAAGTTCCTGAATCTGTTATCCCGCTCCAGTGGTGAAGAATTTAACACTGATATCCGAAATTGTAATTCCTTGCCGAGACCAAGACCGTACACCAATGTGAACGATTGTTCAGCTGGTTATATTGTAAATAAGATTCGCTTATCACTTTAACCAAATATTGTCAACACAATTGTCTGTTTGTGTAGTTGGTTAAAAGATGACATATTAAGGAGACATTCCAGTTATTTAAATTTTCAAGTACTTTTAATTGATGATACTAATGACTAATGACACCATGAATTTTAATTTTTGGTTTTAATTAATTAATATAATCGAAATCAACTATTAATTTTATTAATAAATTGTTTATTATTTTAAGTTAACAATTGAATTTAAATAGTTAACAGCCCCCAAAATACTTGACATGATCATGGTGTTAATATGTTTTAAATTATCGTGAAATGGCATTTATAAATTACAAATATTAAATCCCATCCGCATTATTCAACAGCAAAATCATTAATATACTGGTATAATATACTGTCAATTTGTTAAATCATCAATGATTGGCTATAACAGTGTAAATGGAGCAATCAAAATAGTCTATGTAATTTTTAAAAAATATCTTACTAGACTTCCTGAAGGAAAAAAGGCGAAGGTGAGAATTCAATTCAATAATTAAATTAGTTATGTACTTAATCATAACAACTAAGAAAAATGCTTATAAGAAAGCGTTGCTTTTAATGAATGATAAAATTACAAAAAATGATAAGAGTTAAGATCAACGAGGTTGAAGCGAAGACTTAAGTCTTATTTTAAGATTTCAGACAAATCTGAGCTCTATCAGTCAAGAAGCGCTTTTTGCGGCTCTACTCTAACTTTGTGACAAGAAGTGGCCGCGACATGTGGTCGCCACTGTTGGCAATTTGAGATTGTAAAAGTTGAAAAGAAAACATTTATCAATCGTGATCCCTTGACTTATGCCTGATAGCCTATGCCTATACTATACTATATTATACTCTACTACCACTAGGCCTATTCACTATACAGTGTCAGTGACTCATAATACTATACAGTAATACAGTGACAGAGTATGAGTCAGTGTCAGTATTCCATATTATTTTATTAATTATTGGTTGAATCTGATTATACGGTCCCAAATACCGGCTAAAACCTATATCTCCGACCTGAGCGTCGCGTCTCTTCCGATTTTTAGGGTTTGGGTTAGGGTTAGCTTTAGAATTTGGAAAAATTGATGATTTTTAGGGTTTGGGTTAGGTATAGCTTTAGAATTTCTGAAAATTGAAGATTTTAGGGTTTGGATGGCCGCCGATAAGGTCGGCCCGGTCGGAGATATAGGTTTTAACCCAAATACCTTATATAGCAATTAATTCCGCATACTCTTCCTATGTTTTTTTAGGTTTAGATTTATAATTTTTATTTGTTAATTTAGGGTTTGGGTTAGGTTTAGTTTAGTTATAATTTTGAATTTAGGGTTAGGGTTAGTTTTAGAATTTTAGTAGTTGAATTTTCCAATTTCTTTGGTTCCCGGCACATCAACAAAGATGGTGGCAGTAGGAACATAAAATCGGATTTTACCTAATTATTAATTAATTAAGAATCATGCGCCATGTATTCAGCTCACAGTAGTCACAGTACAGTGTACATAATTACAATTACAAAGTGAAGCTCACTTGTCTCACTCTCACCTTCCTCAAAACTCACTTTGTAAGATTATGTCCCTTTATTATTAATTGTTACTATGACTATGACACTACAATGCTAGTAATAGTAATTATTTTATTTCTATTGACCATTAATTACTGTAATTGTAATTGCCTAGCCATGACAACCCATGCCCATGCCATATCCATAACTCTTTGTCTTTAGTAATACGTATAGTAACTCTTTAGACTTTAGTAAAAGTAAAGTATTTTTGTAACCTTTTGACTTAAGGCCTTTACTGCCTTTAGTTTTTAGAAAAAAGTTACATCAGTGACCTATTCATTAAATTTCAATGTTAAGTCCCATGTTGGTGAATTATTTTGAACTTGAACATTATGAATTAGAATTATGATAAACAAAATATGCCTTGGCGTTGGAAACATCCTTTGGCAATCAATATCATTACCAGTATTCAGTGCTTTTCTTCTTTAAAAAAAAGTATTGAGTAATAAAAAAATATTGACCTTGACTTTGTAAGCTTAGTTTTTAGGCTCAGGCCTAGAATTAATATTTAGCTTCTAAAGCTAGCCTGTGTCGTGCCAAGCATAAATGCTAACATGGAATCCTTTAGTTTTAGACTTGGAAGGTATATTTTACAATCAATCATCATGCCCTTGGTCTTGGTTTTCTGTGTTTAAAAAAAAAATACTTTATAATCATTTAAAAAAAAGTAATATGAAGATGAATATTTTGGAGCAATTTAATTATTTTGAAACTCCCTGCTTAACAGTTTATAATTTATTATCTTAACTTATCTGCTACAGACGCTCCTAAATTAAATAATTATTTTTATAGTTAGGTTAAGTTTTAATTAATTCAACTTTACCAAGTTCAAGAAAAGAAAAAAATGCATATTCATCCTTTTCAGATTATTTAAAATTGTATAAATGTGATTTCTTTATTTTGATATTTCACCTGGATCGACAGATCTTCTATACTTAAAATCTATTTTTAAGATCACTTTAAAAAATACATGCCACGATGCTTTACTTTACTCACTAGATTTTTAAACAGAATGTCCAAAAAATATCAGTTCTGTCATGAATGGTTGGAAAATCCCAAGTGGTCATGGGTATGCCCAACTTCAGATCCATATAAAGTTCAATGTGAAATATGCAAGACACAGTTATATATTGCTGCTCTGGGTACAAAAGCCCTGAATAATCATGGCAAGAGAAAGAGACATAACTGTTTAAAGAGATACAGGGCATTATTAAACAAAGACACTGTTCACACTCCTAGGTAAGATCACCTATTCAAATTAATTTACCATTTCATTTTAAGTTATTACAATAGATTGATTTGCAACATTAATTAAGATCTCTTCTTCTTCGTTCTCAATATTGAATATTGAGTTTTGCGTGCCACAAGTTTTGCGCCAATTGGCCCGTGGTCTCCGACTTCAGCCTGCTGTATTTTCTGGATTTGCTTCCATAGCCTTCTTGGTCAGCCAAGACCATCTGCAAAGCAGCAGTTTTTTTTTTTTGGGCAAGTGATGCAGTGCTCAAATGCCACGACTGAGGGTTCCACGCATTGCCATGCCGCTTGTCACCCATTTGGAGCTGGGTGGGACTCGGGGACGCCCTAGGCCCCGGGAACAAGTCCATGGATTCAAACCCATGACCATCAGAGCGCAAGTCGAGCGCGCTTGCTCCTCGACCACCACGGCCCCCAATAATTAAAATATTATGTTACTTTTTAATTTAAAAATTGTAAGTTTCTTCATAAGAAAATTGAACTAATTTGCTTCAGTTGGTAATTTTAAACACTTAATTTTTTATTAAAGTTTAAAGGAAGTAGTCCTTTTTTAGTCTTAACCAGTGCTTTATTCCTATCAGAATGCATCTGATATAGCACCTTTTTTCTTATACTTTTTTATATTAATAATTACTACCTGGAATGTTTGACTAATTGTTTTTTCAAGTTGTGTTAAATATGCCTGCCTGTACAAATTTTAAAAATTATCTTAAATAATAAATACAGTGAATTTTATTTCAATTTAAAGAAATTTTATTATATTTATTTAATCTTCTGATTTTTTTTTATCCTTCTTATAACTTATTTATTCTCAAAACAAAGGCTACAATCCAGTGAGGAGGAAATATTGAATATGGATGGTGATGGAGAACAAAAGCCTTTATCAATGGTGGAAAAACCTGCTGAAGAGAGAATGCTCTCAAATAAAACTAAAGAGATGCAAATCCCTAAAAATAAAACTGTAGAGTTGGAGAAACCACCCTCTCAAGTACATATGGATATTGAGAGAATTCTTCCGGAAAATGCAAATTTTAATAAATTCCAAAAAACAAAAGAAAACATGTTGATGAAGACAGAGCCAGATACTGTAATATGTATTGATGTAACTGAAAGGATGGAGATTGATGAGCCATTAAAGCGTTTGTCAAAAGAAATTGATCTTCTTCAACGATATGCTTTAGAAAAGGCAGAGCTTTGTGAGGCCACTGGTAACATCAGATATGTCACTGAATCAAATATATTAAGCAGAATGGCCAAGGAAAAGATCAAAGAGTTGCAGAGATCAATAGATATTCATGTAGAGTAAACCACAGCTAGTTTAAACATTACTAATAAGTTTCAAATAAACAACTGGTTTTTGTAAGTGGAATTCTCTGTTCTCGCTTGTATTACACATTATGAATGGGAATATAAGCATTTGACTCTGTTTTAGGC
Organism: Radix auricularia; assembly: GCA_002072015.1. Lineage (NCBI taxonomy): Eukaryota > Metazoa > Mollusca > Gastropoda > Lymnaeidae > Radix > Radix auricularia. The sequence continues at coordinate 586,676 of MUZC01000241.1, forward strand.
TTTACATTCAAATTAAATTTATTACATGTTAAGTGTTTTGAAATATATCATGGTTCAAAATCCACATGTTTAATTTGAAATTTATGTTTTACATAACATCTGCTTTTTTTTAAAAAAAGCCAATTATTTGTTGATCTATTGCAAACTACCAGTGTTATTTTGTGTTTTACATTAAAATTAAATACTTGCACTTGTAATACTTGTAAGTAATTTTTTTCCCATATAAAGTATTATTCACCGCACCAACTGTAGAAATAGTGTTTGTGTCATATGACTTACAGTTATCTTTTTAATGATAATTATAGTAAATTTAATGATAATTATAGTAAAGACTTGAATTATTAGTCAAAATCAAACATTTATTTTATATCTTCTACTTCTACCAGGGTAGAGGTTATATTATTTGTAACTATTTGAAAATATTTTGTTTAAAATTTAAAGGAATAATCTTGCTATGTCTGTATACACTTTCTAACAAATTCAGTGAGATTTACTTTCTTATTTTAATGATTTACAAGTACTGTAAATTGTTATATATTTTTTTTTCTTGTCTATATTTAAAGATGTGAAATACTTGAGCCACAGTAAGGCTCCCATTAAGTGATTATTTTTTTAAGTCATTACTCTTTTGTTAAGATTTCTTGAAATTTGATAAAAAAGATTTTTGATGTTCAAGTTTATTTATTATAAACTTTAAAAAAAAAATATATATAATTGAATTTTAAAGAATTTTTTTTGTGACTTATTCAGTTTTTATTTTCCTTGTTTTGTTTCTAGTTTTCTATAAATTTTATTGGATAGATAATTTTAATGTTTATTTGAGCTAAATTAACTACTTAATATTATGCTGTGTAGGGATGTGGAATATATGGAACGCTCAAATTGTGTTTGAGAAGGTTAAATGGTAGGTGATATTGCAGTAGAGTGACACTATTGTATACTTTGGTGACCAATCGTGACAATTGTCCAAATGTGTGAGGTCTTTTCAATACAGTTTTGTATAACAGTATAAGAAAGAGAAGGAATAAAAGTGTGTTGGGCTAACCATCAATCAACTAAAGACTTTTTAATGAATAATCCCATCTTAAAAATGTGAATCTAAGAAAATGCATTATCCTTTTAAGGCTTGTAGTTGTAGCTAGTTGATTATAAAAAAACAGAGCATTTATGCACACTCAAAATATTGGATTAAAATCCCTATAATTAAATAATTTTCCACCCAATTAATAGAATGGAGTATCAAGATAGTATTTTAATTCAAACTTATACCTCTTGTACTGGCATTAAAAGTGAAAGATTGCAGTGCTCTACCCCTACCAGCCCATCATTTCCGGCTCCATGATATTTGCCTTTAAAGATCTACACTCACTTCAGTTGCTGCTGGACTGAGTAGCTCCTCATCTAAGTAAAAGATATACTGCATTTTGCATCGCTCTAAAGTCAGTTTGGGGCCATCCTTATATTGCTTAAGCAAAAAAGTCGTATTTTTCGTACCCCTCCTCCCTGTTCCAGTCCGTACATTTTCGCTACCCCCCCACCCTATGCTTACAACTTTGCTACCCCCTCCCCCCACCAGTCGAAAAATTAATTTTAAGCCAGAGTCAAAGTAAATCGGTTTTACTCATAGGGGCAGTCCATAAATGACGTCACGCACCTATGGGGGTGGGGGGTCACACATTTGTGAAGAGGGTGTTTAAGAAATATGACGTCACATCAAAATGTGCAACTTTAAATGAAAGTTCCCCTAAAATATATGATAGCTTGCAATTTACTTAAGGACGTCTTTGATGGCTTCTCACGTGTTAAAGATATTAGAGTACAGCCTTACACTAAATACATATTTAAATGATATAAAGTAATTTGCAACATGCTAATTTTCAATAAGATTTTTGGTGGGGGGGGGGTCAAAGCTTTTTGACCTCATATTGGTCTAAGTTTTTGTGAGGAAGTGTGACAATCGGAGTTGGGGGTAAAAATATGCAAAAAAAAAAGTTTTTTGTAACATGGTGTTTTTCATGTTTGATTTATTGAAGAAATTCAATAGAAGTAGAACTTTCAAGTTTCATTGTCTTCAACACTGCATGAAGGGGCCATCCATACATGACGTCGCGTGCCTGGGAGTGGGGGCAGAGAAGGGTCACGCATTTGTGACGATGTAAGTCAAGGGGTAGGATTGGTGTTTAAGAAATCAAAATGTGCTACTTTAACTGCAAGGAAAAGTTCCACTTGATTGCTTACAATTTATTTAGTTACATTTCAATTGCTTCACATGTGTTACGATATTGAGTGCAGACTTACACTAAATAAATATTTCAATGACAAAAATGTAATTTGAAATGTGGTGATTTTCAATGCCCCACAAAAAACTCATTCACTTGTATTTTATAAAAACAAAAGCATTTATAAATTTGACATATATAATACATTTTATTGTGTGAAGGAAAATGATTCTAATTGTAGATATAATTAAAATGAAATTTAAGTTTTCACCAAATAGATTCTAACTGCTGTACTTGAAAGGAAATTGTGATTTTCTTCTTGCTGAATATTAAAATAAATCTTTAGCCATCTTCATTACCGGTACACTTGAGACAACAGTTGAGCTTAGATCGTGAAAGTGATAACTTTTCTTTTGCTGTCATGCTTGAAGTTGTTGGCCTCAAATATTTCACTTTGATAAAATGATGTCAAACTGTGAATGTTAATCTGTCGGGCCTGTGATAAATAGAGGATTAAAGTCATAATAAAATTTTAGAGGCATTTCAAATGTTATCAACTTTAATCTAAAGCATATTATCACTTTTAAAAAATGTACCTATCTAGTGACAAAATGGCAAAAAAACGTACTTTATCGGCTAAGTCCTTTTCAGAAATTTCCGTTTGATCCAAGTCAGTTCCAAAACGATTTCTGTGGTAGGCGATCTGATCTTGTGCCAGTTGTTTGAGGATGAACAGCAACAGTTCATTGTTGTCTTTACGGAATGATAAGTAACGGCCAAATGTCTGCAGGTTAGTATAATAGAAAAAAGTCATTAATTTCATCTTTCAGGCATTTAACACAGTTGTTTTAAAGTAATTTTAAGATTGATCTTTATACAGCTGCTGCTAAAATTTCTTAAATTTAAAATAATGACATGTAATAAAATAACCTAGACAAATAATTCTTTAAAAAGAAAACCAATAAGACAAGTCGTTTAAATTGCTTGTGTTAGAAAAAATGGTTAAGAATGATTTTTAATGAGCCCTAAGAACATTAACCCACGAACTGTGGTCGGTCGAAAAAATCGGCACATTTTGTACTGTGACGCCCAATAAAATCATCAGACAAAAATCATGACCAAATAGCAACTTCCAATCCACTATTTTATTGAAAACTAAGCCACTTCCTTTTATTATTATTTAAATATTCTTCCGGGTCAATCTAGCAGTTAAAAACTTTAAGAAAAGTATTTTTTATCGGCGTTTTATAGACACTGTTTTCTTAGGCCGATTTGTGAGTCATAATGGATAATTCTGCAGTTGGACCTTCAGGTATAGGTTAAAAAAAAAAAAGAAATATATTTGAAAGCCTCTTGTGTGAATATCTAAGTGATAGAGGTGATGATTTTATTATTCCACATGATAATCTTAGCTCGGATTCTAGTTGTAGTGAATCCGCCAATGCTCTAGTACTAGTGCTAGTCTTAGCCCTATGCCTAATGCTAGTCATGAATCACAGTTTGACATCGAATTAGCACATTCACAGTTAGGCAACACAAATCAACCAAAAACATAAATGAACAGTGTACAGCAACAACACCACAAAACTTTTTTTCCCTGTTCCTCATGGATGAATTTTGCAAAAATAGACCAATAGATGTCTTTCACTGGTAAAATAAAGAATTTATTTATTTATTTGTACTCAAAACTTTTTAAAACCATACATTTTCTGAAAGATAAATGAAATATCTATCATATTTTATATGCACTTTCATGGAATCTTTAAAAAAAATGACGTTAGGGGTCTTTGAAAGTTTTTAAAAATTTGTAAAAAATTCATGAAATGCGCATTCTAAGGTCAAGGTCACATGATTTGTTTTTGACAGGGTGGTTAAAAGCGCTAACATAATCTCCATACATTCCCCTTTCTAAAACTATATAGTTATAGGGATTTTGTAACAATATTTGTATGCATTTTTTAATATTTCTGATGGCACCCAAAAATATAAAAAAGGCCTCCACATTACAGAATGATTCTATACACAGTTCGTGGTTTAAAGACAATGGCAAATGCGGGTTTGCTGAAGCTTCATTAAGATACAGAAACCTAAATGCAGCCATCAAATGTTTATTCACCAAATTCTTGCAGTGACGTAACTTTATAACACTTGGGAAATGCGTTTGCATCAACATTTTAAACCAATACAATCTTAAATGGTGTCTGAAAAGCAAAGTCAATAGTGCGCTAGCCTCACAATCTGATGTGCGTGGGATCAGGTAAGCCACAATAAAAATTTTGATCAATGACTATTGCAAAAAGTCCTCAGCTGACTTGGAGAGGAGATGGGAGCCGTCATGTCTATAGAGCCCCGAGAAAGTTCTAACCCCCCAACGACTAAGAGGTTATGGGACACAAGAAATATCTTAATCTGAGGAGAAAGTATTATAACCTATACCTTTAATGCTTGGAAAATAAATTAAGGCCACAAAATTTTAATGAGATTCAAACAGAGCCCACCTTTCTCATTGTTCTCATAACGCTAAACTTTTGTGTGCTGATAAAACTCTCCAGCATAACACGGATGGCCATGTTGACGTCATCTTCATTAACATAGTCTCTGAGGTGAATTCTGGCATGGGCCTCGCTCATCCTTATCATAGATTCTATGTGACGCACTGTGATTGGTATACTACCAGTCGCCTAATTGGAAAATAAATAAAGTAAAACATAAAACCCCACAAAAGCACCATCAGAAATAATGAAAATTTTTAATTGGTTACATTTAATTATTTTTGGACAAAATTTAAATGTGTATGACCACAAGCACTAATTAGTCTTTTCCTTGTGTCCATTCTTCTGCCCTTCAGCATTTATGTACTGTCTTGCTTTATTACTAGGAAATAAATACCCCCACGCATTAAGCGCAACAATTTGCTTATAAACAATTTTCAGATTTTAATTGACCTACTTTCTAGTAATGAAATATTTTGTCCCACTTTACTCCACCCAATTCCAGTTTGTATTACAGTTACAAATGATGATCATATAACTACTCATAACTTTTCACGGAAATAACATTATAGATAATGGGTCTAGCTGTTCTTGATAGGAATATATTTACCATTGATTCTCTCCTTAGCTCTGAATACATTTTTGCAATTTTATCTTGATCCATCTGATGAAGTTTTGGTCGCACCTTTTCCTTGGCATACATGATGTATTTACGGAGTAATTCTTGTGGCACTGGATCAATTTTTGACTCACCCAATTGCCTCTGTGATTTAAAACACAATATCCGATTTCAATGTCAGTATAAAATAAAACACAATTCATTTTTAAAATAAACCTTTCTAAGCCAGAGTCATGGTGACAACTACATAAATTAATTTCATGGCGGCTAATTGCAAAGGTCACAATGTTGCATATAGTTGAGCATAATTATATCCTTAATTGTTTCATGGTATGTTATTTTAAACTTTAAAAACACAGGCCTCATTAATGTAGAACTCACCTGTGGAAGCTCTGCCATATCATCACTAGCATGAGGATGGTGCTTCATATGGCTGCCAACAACAAATTTTGCCAAACGTTCATCCTGTTTATAGAAATAGAATTGAAACTTAATTGATTTCAAAAACAATATCAATGTTTATTATCACCTACACATAAAAATTGTCAAAGAAATATTTTACAAATCTTTAAGCAAGTAGAACTATAAAATGCCTTTTCTTTTTTTGCTTTGAAATTTTAATTGTAAGATAACTTCAAGAGTTAGTTATGTACACCATTACTAATAGCTTTAAAACTGTAAAAGCAAACAACCTGAACAGAATCAACTGTGTCTCTGACTACACACAAAACATCAAAACGAGAAAGAATGGGCTCTGTTAAATCAACCTGAAAAAAATGTAAATAAACAAGCAATAATTTACATATTACTCTGGGTGCCAAATGGATTTAATTGTATTAACTCTTAATGTGTTAAAGCGCAATAATGCGCGCCTCGCTGTTATTACCAAAGCGCGGTAAAGAACTCTTTTTAGAAACAAAATTACAGAAAGTAAAAACTCTTCAGCGCCTGAAAGAAGATGTATTCGATTTTCGGATGTATTTTAATTGCTCAATTCGCGAAGTTTTTTGGTAGTTTTTATGGGTTTTTTGAAGATGCGATTTTGCTACACTTTATTACTAAAATAATAGTACTACAGGCAAAAATAGTTTTAAACTCAATAAGGTCATTTGGATACATAAAATAACCATACTATCCTAAAAGATGAAGTCTGTTTGACAATAATAATATAAATGGATTTTACGCAATTTTTAAAATTTCATAACCAGTTGATTGCAATTCTGGTAATTTTTAAGGGGACTGAGGCGGAAGTTTTCCAAAAACCTTAAGGCACATTAAGAGTTAACTCTGTTTGGGTTACATTCCTATCTAAATTAGGACCTCTCAAGTTAAAAAGTTAATTATCTAATTAGATAGTAGATAAGACTTACATTTTCTGAGAATGTCAATGACGGATCGTATCTTCCACCTATAGGGTTAGCGGCTGCTATTATAGTACATCGAGCTTGTAAAGATGTGACGATGCCAGCTTTTGATATTGAAATGCTCTGCTGTTCCATAGCTTCATGAATACTTGTACGATCTGCATCATTCATCTAATTTTGACAAAATAAAATAAAATCAAGCATTTTGAAAATTGAATTTTATAAACTTAACACTTAACTATGAAATTTCTAAAAAAAAGTATAATTTACCTTGTCAAACTCATCAATTAGACAAACACCTTTATCTGCAAGCACAAGTGCTCCAGCCTCTAATGTCCACTCTTTAGTTAAAGGACTCCTCTGAACATACGCTGTCAAACCCACAGCAGAAGCTCCCTGGCCAGTAGCAAAGACAACTCTAGGGGCAGTTTTCTCTATATATTTTAGAAACTGTGACTTAGCTGTTCCAGGGTCTCCACAGATCAAAACATTAATATCACCTCTTACCTAGAATATGAATAACACAGAGACGTTTAAAAACATTATTCAACAAAACTTAAGGGATTCTAAATTTCATAGGACAAAATTTAGCCTACGTAAGCTATATCTTAGTAAGCTTTAGTTTGACGGCAGTAACGTCTGTAAAAAGGCTCTTATTTTAGTTAATGTTGATATAAAAGATTTACACCTAAAACATTTTTAAAAATATAACACCGATTTACTTTATGTTTTTGTCCAGGGTTTTTTGGCTCACCACCAAACACAGCCAAAGCCAGAGCTCTCTTAATGTCTTCATGACCATATATAGATGGGGCAACACTGGCAAATATCTGATGGATATAAAGATCGCTCTTAAAATAGTCATAAATTGGTGAGCATGTACATTATATACTTGTGATTGTTATTTTAATAATTAAAAGAAATATTTCATATAAGCATATAGATATCTTCAAAACAAAGCATTGACAACCTAAAATAGTTTAAAATTAAATTTCTTTAGTAGACTCAAGATTTCCTTTTCCCTTACCCCATTCCAGCTTGTAAATGATGCTTACTTAACCTACTTTGTAAAGTATACCATCTAGTAAGCAAGGTTTGGAAATGTTAATAATAAATCATAAACTCAATAGAACCACTCACCCTCTCAGCTATTCTTTCATCTTTTGAAAGAGTCACAATTGCTTTGATATCTTCATCTGTCAGAGAGGCAACAGCCATTTTGTCATCTTTTTTTGTGATAAAGTTTGCCTGAATAACAGTTGCAAAAACTGGAAATCCATTTGCTGTGTTTAGAGAACCATCATAATTGTTGTGGTAAATACCAGTTAGCTCCTGGTAATAATAAAAGCATTCATTATATTAGAGATAGGAAAAAATCGAATGGCATGAATACAATTTTACGAGACTAGTATAGACAGAACTTACTATTTCATCTCCAGGCTTACAAGAGTCAACAAGATCTTCTAATAAAATTGCATCTTTTGACCTTGGCAGACGACCAGCAGGAACCTTACCAGGACTTTCCTGGATGGTTATCCTTTGGTAATTTTTATATACAGTCTAAAGATAAAAAAAAGAAAAGAAAAAATGTGTTCAAATCATTTTCTGTATGGATTAGAGTTTGTCTCAATAACCTCTGAAAGTAAAAGATTTACCAAATAAATGTTCTTAATTTACCAAAATAAATAATTTACCAAAAAAAATTAAAAATTTGAATATTTTTTAATCATGTCAGGAAAAAGAATGAATTTTTTATAATACTCTGGTTTCTTATTTCCACAATATGTCAAGAACACAAAAAGCCATTTAAAAAATTAATGTTTGGATTACCTGTTCCATGTTTATTTCAAAGGGACCCTGAGATTGACATTCTGGGCAAGAACCAGGTTTGATTTCTGTGTTCTGAGTCTGATAGAATGGACCTAGCACAAAAGAACATTTGTTACAATCATAGCGAATGATGCTAAGCTGTGGGAGAACTCCTGTTACACTTGTTACAACTCCATTGGTCCGAATCAGCTGGTTGAGATGAAGTTGTCTGAAATTTATAAAAATACCAATGGATAAAGCTAGTAACATAACAAAAAAATAAATGCCTCCTTATGTTCAGTATTATTTAAATAACAATTTTGAATTATATATGTGAATTATTGTATAACATGAAATAAAAACAAATATTTTGATAGATACCATTATTTTACAGGTTAAAATGACTAACCTGAGAGATCTAATTTCTTCAATTAATGGCAAATCTGCTATCCTCACATGAATTGTTTTAGCAATTCTTTCATAATTAGGATACATGCTGAAAACCACTTCTTTTGCTGCCTGGATTAAAATTTTAAAAGTTATGGTTAAAATCTGAATAAATAAAAACATGCTTCTTCAAAAAATGATATAATCCCCCCACCCTAAAAAAACAAACACAAAAAATACAACTTTACAAAAGTGATCTTTTTAGCATACCTCATCAAGATTATTCAACATCTCTGTTGGTGCCTCTGGTAAGAAATATGCAAGAACTTGCTCCATAGAAGCTAGCATGTTGTAATCAATCACTAAACTTTCTTTGTTGCCTGTAAAATAAAATTAAAATGGGCTTTACACAACTTGAACATGTTAAAATAATATATGCAACTATTATTAATTTAACTTCTTTAAATGAGAAGTATAAGTAAAAGAATTTTTTTCGTTGGTCTGAACACTTTTGTTTTTATGTACCAATAAATTTTATAAATGCATTTCCAAAATCATTAACACATTTTTTTATTTTTTTTTATGAACCCAAATATTTATTGTTTTATTGACACAATTATTAATCTCGTCTTCAATGAATTCAGCTACTAACCTTCCACCATTTGTCTGATTTTTTCTCTATAAACATTATGTCCCTTTTGATCAACATAAGTGCGTAAAAAGTTTTTGAAGCGGTGCTTAATTTCCGTTTTGGGTCCAAGCATGGCAACCCACTCTCGAACAGAATGGCCTTTCATGTCTTCAAGATTTTCAATGCTTTCAATCATCTTAAATTAAAAATATACATGCAAAATTATAAACTTAAAATCAGTTACAAATTATAAAAATACATTCCCCATACCCCTGATTTGCTGTTCAAATATTTTAATTCTTTGCTTTCCTTTATTAAAAAAAATATTTTCTCTTGATTAAAAAAACACTTTTTGGCAGTTAATTCACTTTGGTTGTCCTTTAATTGCATCATAACAGTTAGTTTTTAAGATGTCTGGTTAGATCTATTGCCCTTACAAAATATAAAAACAAGGAATAATTTAAACACTTAAAACTGATCATTTGAAAGTAAAATTTCTAAGTTGCCAAAGATTAAAAAAGCAAGCAGGCACCTCTTCTTCATCCTCAGCCCCAACTCCCTCTGCTGCCCGTTCAGCAGCTCGTCTTTTCCTTGCAGGCCTGTCTTCATCATCAGAATCATCTGTAAAAGAATTTCAATAATACTAGAGAGAATCATCACAAAATGTGGAAAGAAAATAGTAAAGTATTATAAAAATGTCAAAAAACTTTAACATGCTTTGTAAAAGTTAAAGTTAAATGATGGAAACATGAAATTTAAAAGTATATTTTGGTTCAATCATTTCATAAATTTACCATAAAGTAGGCCTCTGCGCATGCGACCTGTGCGCACGCCTTCTTCCCGCTCTCTTTCTCTGATCTCTCTTTCGGCTTCTTGTCGTTGAGTTTGTGAGATATCAGAATACTCAGAAGTATCCAAACCAACATTTTCATAAGTATCCAACTCTGGAATAGCTTGGTAATCTCTGATTAAAGTAAACAAGCACTACATGAATTACTGAGAAAGTATTGCAAAATCAACTAAGAGCCATTACCAATCCGATGTATTAAATTTTTAACAGTGAAAAGATGTTACTAAACACCAATTACCAGCTAGGAATTAACTATTTAAAATGACATTGTGGTAATCTAGAACTCTTATTCAATCTTATCATATAATCTATATATATAATTCTCCTCATGGTTCAACCATGCCGGACACCAAGCTGTCTAACCCTACCGACCAGTCAGCTGGCAAGAAAAGGTAGTGCAGAGGGTGGGGGGGTCATTGATACCAACAATGCATTCAATTGAGGACAATTACTTTGTATTCTTTCAGAACAACAGAATAGCATGTATTTTGTAGTGTAGTGGAAGGTCGTAGGTTCATGCCCCAGCTAAGACATTTCTTTTTAAAAATGTTTGTGCCTGTTCATTTCCCACTTCGCAACACGGCTGTAAGCTTTGTTTCTCGACATTGGCATAATAATTTCGTGCTCTCCGTTGTGCTCAGTGACAGAAAAGTAGTCACACACTCTCCTCAACATTTACTTTCATGAAAGAAATACTTTTAGATTAGACGCCCTCCCTCACTCTCCAGGCATGCGCAACTTTGTGTACCCCCAGCAGTGTGTACCTCATCGCTCCTGTGTTCTCAGTCGCTTTGGTATCTCCTACAATCATATGAGCCACGTTGCCTTTTCATTGTTCTCTTCAATGCCGGCTGGTTTGGTTTGCTAACAGGGCCAAACATTCAAAAAGATGTCTGTATCTTCAAAAACCTGCTTTCAGTCATGGACAATTTTACGTTGCTCTCTCTAGAGTTCCTTCTTTTAATTCACTCACAGTCGTTTGCTCAAACCCGCCCCATTTGGACAACTGTATTTTACAGGAAGTCTTCACCCATCACTAAATCATTAGCGGCTATTGCTACGACGCGGGTCGGCTGGTATATTATAATATACTATATTATATGAGACTTCTATTCAAAGTCAAAAGATTACTGCATCTTACAATGTGTCGATTCCGATTGTGCACCTACAATGAGCAATGCTCTCTTTAACTTCAAGCTGGTGCCTCTGCAGATATCTGACAGACACTGCGGAGCAGTTCAGATTTACTGCGCAGAAAATTTGGAAAATATTACACAAAAATAGATGCTGCTTAATTTGCACATGGACTCATGGACCAATGACAATGAATCATAGATGAGATAGAGAGAACACTGACCATGAGTCCATTTCTATTGTTCAAGTGAAATTTAAATACAATACACATATTGTACATTAAATGATAATGTATTCTGAAATATGCTCTGAATCTTACTTGAACTGGATCACTGACTGATAGTAATAGTATTAGTATTAGTAATAGTAGTGAGTTAGTACTCAGTTAGTCACATAGTATAGTCTATAGACTATAGTTTAGTATAGTTAGTTTAGGATTACCTCTCAATGTCATCACCAAAAAGATTTTCTCCCTCCTCTTCCTCTTCTTCTGGATCATCATCTCCCAACAACTCAGAGTCATCTTCAAAAGGTGGCAAATCTCTCCCAGGACTAGATGTTAAGGGATCACGACCACGCCCTGGACTGCTAGCGGTGGAAAATGGATCGGCATCTGAAGAGGTTTCATCCTGGATTATACAAAAAAAAAAAATTATGATTATTTAAACATATTATTGTAACAGTCTATGAATTCTTTGTGAATAAAATGAAAAGCCTTTGCTATATTTCTTTTAAGTATGAGATGATTAAATACTTTTAAAATATGAATATAAACTTACAGCCATAATAGATAATTAACTTCACAATTTATTAAGAAAAATCTATTCCGATAACTAATATAGAAATTTTCGCGGGAAAGATTGTGTTCACGGTGTTGTCAGTCGAACTTCTGATAAAATAGTTCCAAGAAGATATCTTTGTATCTTTTAAAAAAATATTACCATACATCACAAAATTGATTATTTATTATTAACTTGAATATTTTATCTTAATACATTACTTAAGTTAATTATTTTAACATAAATATATTAAATATATGTATATCCTAAAAAAATATCCTTACTCTAAATTAAAAATGAAGGAGTAGCATCCCTTTTAATGTTGCTATAGTTACAAAATGGAGATCAAGCTTTGAAATAACAAATTAAGTTCATTTCCTCAAGACTCAATTATATTGGCATTAACTTTTTTTTATGAAACATTTTATCCCCAAAATATACAGTCACTTAAATGTAAGTATTGAAAGAGAAAATGTGGATTAAAATAATAGTTGTATAAAAATTTGTTTGTCTATCTAAGTTTATTATAGTATAATTATAGTAGTATTAGTATAGTTATAATAGTTAGTATAGTTACTAAATTAGTATAGTGTATAGTTATAGATTTAATTGACTTATTTTAATCAATCTTAGTCTTAGACTCTTTCTCTTAGACTTAAACTGTAGACCGAAATTGAAATTGCAGTTGCACTGAATCATTCAGTGAATGTGAATACAAAATATTTTAATTTAAATTTAATTATAATAATTTTAAGTTTTGGCTCAGGGAACTTTACATTTAAATAATTTAATATTTAATATGTTACTAGGCATACTACTTACTACTATTGACACAGTCACAGACTATTGTCGGTATTTTTTAGTAAATTAGTCTACTGGTTATATTTTTGTTTAAAACAATGTGTTTAATTTAGCATAATATAATATTAATAAAGTTTTAGTAAAGTCTAATAATAATATTTTTTATGCATTATCATTATTCATTATACATTATGATAATTTATAATTTTTATCATGCATCACATGCATAGTTGATTTTAATTTTATGAATATTTACAGTATTATCGTCAGTATTATAGTAATTATTCAAAATTACACAGTCCTAATTTTTTATATTTCTAATAATATATTATAAGGAGACATTTGATCCTTTGTAAACAGGATATTAATATTGCTGATATTTTTTCTTAAAGATGTACCCCGATCTTCTATGATACTGCATATTTTAATTTGTTCAATAATTGATTTGATCTGATATCCATTTACAAAGTTGTTTTAAAGTCAAATTTAGTCAAAGTATTTAATGCAATATAAATTGTGTCAGTACTAATTTCTTCAAGGCAGTGGCTATTGAGACGCTAACGTCTGAATAGCCCACAGGCTATCGAGACGCTAGCGTCTTAATAGCCTACAGGCTATTGAGATGCAAACAAAATGAGCCAATGAAAATTAAGTAGTCGTCCTTGACTGACATCACGCATCAAGTGGGGTAAGAGAGGGGGTCATGCCCTTGTGACGTTGTGTGAGAGGGTGTTAAATATGATGTCACATGTAAATGCGCAACTTTAAATAAAACTTCTACAAAAGTATTCGATTGCTTGCTATTTCTTTAAGGACAGTTTCAGTGGCCAAAAAAAAAAAAAAAGATAATAATACAAAATCAAAATCAGAACGCCACTTCTATAAAAGGTAGAAAGAAAAAACAAATGTTTTTCGTGATAAGCCCTTTAAAATTATATATTATTTAAGCATATCGGACTGCATTTACATTTTCTGTCAAAATTCTTAGTATAAGCCACGCCACAAATCAATAAGCGGGACCATCCATACGCAAGCAGGGGGGAGGGGGGCGTCTTCGAAAAATGGATGGATGCGTACGGGGGGAGTGTCTCCACTGAACGCGTACTTATGCACAACAAATGTAATTTGCATAATACTAAGCTTAGTAACGTAAACCGCGCAAACTCTAATGGCATTTTAACTGACTGATTGAGTCAAGACTGATATGCAATAATGTTTTATATTTTAATGCAAACGAAATTCTGAACTTTTAAATTCAGACAAAACGTTCACACATTTCTTGAAATTAGTAGATGTTTCTCTTTCGCCCACCGGTGTCTCAGTTGTTATATATAAATAACGAGAGTGCGATTTCACTGCTTATATATTTATTTATTTATTTTTTTGGCCGTCCATGAATGACGTCATGCTATTTTTACCCTCCTTTCCCCATTGTTACAAAACTTAGACCCCCCTCTCCCCAATATGATGTCAAAAAGCTGTGATTGCCCCCCCCTCCAAAAGAAAATAAATAAATTACCACGTTTCAATTAACATTTTTTTACATATAAATATGTAATATGTATTTAGTGTAGGCTAAGTCTTCACTCTAAGTCTAATATCGTTAACACGCGTGAAGCCGTTAAAACGTAACTAAATAAATTGTGAGCAATAAAGTGGACCTTTAATTTCAAGAAATACATTTTGATTTCTTAAACGTCGCCCCACCCCCTTGTCTTACATCCTCACTAATGCGTTACCCTTGTTCGCCCCCCACCCACAGGCGCGTGACGTCATACATGGACGGCCCCTTCATGCATTGTTGAAGACAAGAAAATAAAATTTTCTATTATATTTTTACAATAAATTCGACATGAAAAATACACTGTTACATTTAAATATGTATTTACTGTAAGACAATCGAATACTTTTGTAGAAGTTTTATTTAAGTTGCGCGTAAATTACATGTTATAATATCATATTTAACACCCTCTCACACATTGTCACAAATATGCATGACCCTTCCCTTACCCCATTTGGCGCGTGATGTCAGTCAAGGACAACCCTTAAATACGCCAACCTTAAATACTTAATTTTCATTGGCTTATTTTGTTTGCATCTCAATAGTTCGTGGGCTATTAAGACGCTAGCGTCGCGATAGCCTGTGGGCTATTAAGACGTTACCGTCTCAATAGCCACTGCCTTTCTTCAAACACTATTTCTTTAAAAGAAGTCACAGCTCTTTTAAAACCAGCGACTCTCATTAATAAATATGCAAAAATTGTGAAGTGTAAGAATTATTTGAATATTAAAAACTGTATTATGTCTTGGTTTCAATTTTATTTTTGAATCAACCAGGCTTACTAGGAAATCTGGGAAATTAATATATAATTATATTTTTGTTCAAATAAAACAAGCTTTACAAAAAAAAATTTGATAGTTAACTTTAAAAAATAAAATTTGAATAGGTAATTATGACTTGTGCAAATATTGATAACAATATTTACTATGAAGCTTCTGGTAACATGTAGATTTAAAGAAAGTAAGATAGCAATTTCATGGATGAAAATAATTTTTCAAATAAAAAAAGTTAATATTTTTTTTATAAAGGCCCAAATTCTATAAAAATGTTCTTGCAGGAGCTGCTGCTCCTCCTGCACCCCTGGCAAACCTCCCATTATCAATACACATTTGAACACATGTGTTAATTATGGACATTATAAACAATAATTTGTTTCCATTAGCTTTAAAATAAATGAAGCATATTTTCTTTTTTAGAATGTCTGAATTAATGGAATTACCAGCTGCACCAACAGCTACTCGACCAATGAGCACAGATGTAGTTCCTGCAACTAAAAATTTGAGTAAGCTTTTGATTTGAAAACAAGGTTAAAGCAAACCCCATTAAATATTTGTCATCAATGCTATTATATATGCACCATACAATTTTTGGATATTATTTATCTTCTGCATAGAAGAAGCATCTGTAATATATATATGTTAAATGAAGTTATATTTTATATATTCACTTTGCCAAAGTCACTTATTTTCATGGTTTTAGTAGATCTTTCTTTTTCAAAGTTTCAATCAAGTTAATTATATTTTTTTAGACATCATGAATGATTTTTAAGTTAATTTTAAAAAATATATATAAAAAATCTTTAGTTGAAAAATAATTTATGCAAGAATTTAAAAAAAAGTAAATTACACATATTTTCATTGTATCAATATATATTCATTGTATCTAATATGTTTTAACTATGGCTGTTATCAATTAATTTCAATTTGATCATTAACTTTTGAAAAATTACAGAATAATTAATCAATAATTTTGATTAAAGCTAAAAATAAGATTATGATGTCATTAAACTAAAAATTTCATTAACCATTAAAGTTTAAGCACTTGGATGGAAATTTCAAATAAATTTAAAAAATATGAAAGAATACAGCTGTAAAGAAATTGTTTTATGATTAACAAAAACATAAAGATCATCTTTTTATCCCAAGTGGTTCAAAAGTTATGAATTTTTTCTAAGACCTCATAAGGGGCCGTCCATAAATGACGTCTTGCGATTTTGGTCGATTTTTTACCCCCTCCCCCCCCTACATCACGCGTCGTCACAAAATTGTAGACCCCCCCTCCAAAAGTACGTCACAAAACTTTGACCCCCCCCCCTCAAAAACAAAACACAAAAAAAACACACTATTTTCAATTTGATAATAAGTATGTTTCAAATCACTTTTTTGTCATTTAAGTATTTATTTAGAGTAGGTCTACATTGTAATATTGTGACACTCGTGAAGCTATGTAAAAGACATTATATAAATTGTAAACCAGTGATTCTCAAAGTTTTTTGTATCAGATGACCGGCAAGAATTTTTCCATTTCACCAGGTACCATTGCATTCTTTTCCCGTTTTGACATGATTTGTACTGATTTGATACCAAAATGAGCCCCTTAACAGCTTAAAGCCCTATAAGATTTTGGCTTGTTTTATATATTACATTTTAATTAAAAAATGTTTAGTCGCCAAGACATAGCTAGACAGCTAAAGAAAAGCAGCAGTGATGTCAAAAACCATTTGATGTGATTAACCTTCGCGATTAAGCTCGCTAAAGTGACTATTGATATTACAAGGATCATTGCATTGTTGATAGACCTAGAATATTTAGATACAAGAAAATTCCTCAAATTGATTTCGATCTTCTAATGACAGTTTTCCTGCTAAGTATATGCACAGCAAAGGTATTTGATCTAAAATAATGACATTGATGTCACATCTCATGTTTTCTAAAAATTATTAGGTATGCGCTGGAAGAGGAAAATGGCCAATACTGTACGAACCCCACATTGTGAAGGAAAGTAGGGTGTCATCTTGTGCGTCGCAAAATACAGCAATTCTTGCAAGTAGAGGACTGAAAAAATACTATGACATTATTAAAATATCCAATATTATCATAACTTTTTATTCCGAAGCTCACAATTTATTTTTTTCAATTCTTTTTTCTTCAGGATTTCACGTACGTCACACAAGAGTTGTAAACAATAATGTCACCAATGGGAGGCGTATTTAAATTGTTGCATTCTCTTGTGGAATTTATAACCTAATGCAAAATACATGGCTACCGTTATCGGTTTGTTTAACCAAGGGGTCGGTAAACAGCGATAAATTATCTCAGTTGGGGAAAAAGGGTACTCTTGGGGGTAAACTGAATCATAGTGGTCATAGAAAATTCGCTAGAATCCGCTACTTTTGGGTTAACAGTAATGTTAACATAAATTTTTATAATTTTAATATTTAGGTATCCTATTGAACAGGTCCGTTTTTTCATAACGTTTAAGCGGCCTTCAAAAAATGAAATTTGTGAATATCCCTTGATTATATTTTATTTTAATGCATACAAATTAAACATTGACTATAAGTCATTACATGTACAGTTAACTTCTTTGTTTATAAAAAAAAAGTAATTTATAAATAATATTTTTTCAATGTATTTTTTTAAAATCCCTCAATTGACTGACGGGCGAACAGGGGCAAATTACCTCATCTGTGGTCAAAAGGGAATTCTTGGGGGTTATGCAGACTCATTTGGGACATATAACATCCACTACACTCCACTAGATATATTCAAATACGTCATGTGTACTCTTGGAACATATGCCCACTATTGAACCGGTTCCTTCCAGAAAATTTATTTGTTAAATTTGTCATCTATGTAGATTTCTTATTTACGTACTACACGAAGACACCTAAATCCAACCTACTTTCATTTATATTGATATTGACACGAGTGACAATAATCCTAATCTTACTGTATCACGTAATCGTTTCTGTCATATTTAAAACTAATGCCTTTAAAACTGAGTTCAGAAGAAAGTTGTTTTGTGCTCCTCTTGAATTGCGATGTCGAGAATTTGATGCATTCAATAAAGTTAATGAATACTTTTGACTAATTTTAAATGGACACATTTATCATTAGATTTAGAAGGGTCAGAGGCGTTTGACCAAAAACCAATCGAAAAATTATACAAAACTTAAACGTTTATAATTGTATCTAATAGATTCCCCTCACCCACCACCAAATGGATATTCCGTGTCGTTTTGACTTAAAAAATCTAAATATAATCCTATTCAGATCTTTTTTAGACACTTGTCCTGTTTGTAAAATTCACCAGTTGCAGTTTCG
>MUZC01000241.1:605467-640489 GCA_002072015.1 Radix auricularia
CCCCCCCCCCCAAAAAAAAAAAAGTTCTCCTGCCGCGAGTGAACCAAACGGTTACATCACAAACGCTTTGATGTCAACTTCAAACAACGCAGGGTAACAATTTCGTAGGTTCTCTTGTGGGTTCTCAAACTTAAGAATTATAATTATATTTAATTTTTATGTCTGATGACCTATCNAAAAAGTCATTAAATAAATTTTAAGTGACCAAATATTTAAGTGGAAGTTTTATTTAAAGTTACCCTTTCGATGTGACGTCACATTTCTTCAACCCCCCTCCCTCCCCCACGTCACGCATCGTCACAAAAGTGAGACCCCCCTCCCCCCTTAGGTGCGTGACGTCATTTATGGACGGCCCCTAATCACTTTTTTCACTAAGTTGTTTTCCTTCACATTTTGTGCCCCTTTAGGGCATTTTTAAAATGCCCATACTTTAAGTATTTAATTTTTAAAATGTAATATTTTAAGGAAATATATTTAAATATAAGTAGTTCAATATAATGTCAATGAATTTAAATTTTGTTATTGTTAATCAAGTAAAAACAATGTTTAATTTTTTTTATCATTTACCTTATAAAGCAGATTTTTTAAAAAGTTAACTCTTTAAACATCTATTGTTTCAAATGGAGAAGTTTGTACATTAAAAAAACTATTATTAATAATTTATTATTTATTAAGAAATCGAAAAAATGTTTATAACATTTTCTTTAGTATTAATCACTATTTTATTGATTAAAATAATTTTACCGATTAATCAAGAAATTGATAGATAATTTCAGCAGCCCTAGTTTTAACTAATTTAAAATATATATGTTCCTTTAGGTGAAGATGGTAAGATCCAAGCACACCAATCACAATTATCAGTGTCTAACTCTCAACATACAAAGAAAAATGGAAGTGCAACCTTTGGTTTTCCAGATAAATCAAAGTCAGGTAAGAGAAGATATACCCTAAAATTACATTTTTTAATATCTAATGACATGTATATTAGTCATCTTAAACCTCTTCTTTACTTCCCCCCCCCCCCCAAAGGTAAACTTGTTGCAATGGTTAATCCATTCAAAATGCCACCAGACAGTGACATCTTTTTGCTGCGAGATAAGGAGAAGCAAAAGAAGTTACAGGTATAAATTATTTATTTATTTATTTTTATACATTTTATTAAGATTTTTTAACCAAGCAACCTATATTTACAATAATGAGTGGTAAGTAAATAACTATTATATTCCTTTTATACAAAATTTATTTCCATTATCACCATTAAAAATAACGATTACTTTGATTTCTCAAATTAGGAACGATTGCGGCAGAGGGAACTTAAAGTTCATGAAAAAACAACCTATAATTCACGGGTTTGTTTTCGGCCTGCCTCTATGATTCAACCTCCAGAATCTGAATCAGAAGAAGAGGAGGATGGTGAAAAAACTGTTGCAGTAAAAGATGATCCACAGTTCACAATAGCAATAACAAGAGGTAAGGAGGCTATTAAGAGTTATATCTGATTATATCAAGTACTTTTAATGCTAAACTAGCATGCTCATCCGTACTGTAATTTCCAGTATTTCTATTGTTTGCAATATTATGTGCTTTAAAATACCATCTTTTTTCATTTGCAACTTTTTCTCAAAATTCAGCAGTGTCAAAATCTTTGGCAGATTAAAAAGACTTAAAATCTTTAAAATCATTCTCAAATCATGGTTTCTAAGATGAAACAAAGAGAGGTTTTCAGGCTTCTGTTGTATCTGGTTGTGGAAAACGTTCTCTATTTAGGACCAGAATGTTAGGATGGTATTTTGTGTGTGGCTTTTAAAAAAGATGATGCAATATAAAGGATATTGTGGTTTTTTTTTAGTTTAATTGGTGAAAATCAAACAAATATGTATTCAGTTTTAAAAAAAGCTGAATCTGTTTTATAAGTAAAATATTACATTTTGTAAATTTTTTCTACTTTACATTTATGAAGATCGCCATGTTGAAAAAGAGTCATTGTCAGAATACATAGCAAAAAAGAGGGAAATGTTTCTGGTCCAGGCAAGTACTCTCAAACTTTTGAATTTTCCCCATGTTGTGCCAGTTACTAAAATAGGGCATTTTTCAAATTTTCTAGTTTAATAATTTTTTGTGATTCTTTCAAGCAATCAAAATTATGGACAATTGACATACATGAAAAATACAATTATTTCAATCAGAAGTTATTTTTAAAACCATTCCAGCTTCTGAAGCAAACATCATTTATTCCTTTCTCTCTTTTAAAATTCTTTGCACTACATCCCAAGTTTCTGTATAATATAAATTCACTCTTTTCTCAACCCAAAATTTACTTCAACATATTCACTGTAATGGAAATCTTTAAGTTGATGAACATTTAAGATGCTATTTAAAGAAGCATTAGATTACTTCAGTCAGTTAAAAATTATCTATTTTAAATTGCTATGTAAATCTAAAATAATAGAATAATGGTTTTTATAAAAATATATCTTGACAAAAATTTGTAATGAAAATTTTCTTAAATCATTCTTTAAATTTAAAGTTATGTAAATTAGATTAAAAATAATCTTTGAAATGTTATTTTGCACATTACATGAAATTTGTATAGAGCTCAAATGGGTGAAATGAATTGTGTCTACATTCATTAGTAACTTAAATAAAGTTGGCTTTTGTCCTGTTTCGGATTTACACATGTTATTCAGATGGCTAATTTTGATAGTCAAAAAGGAAAAGAAAAAAGTCCTATATCTAAGAGTTTTATTTTTCTTGACAGTATTCCCTTGGAGTTAAGAGAGATGAAATGAGAAAATTAGAAGAAATTGCACAAGCGGAAGAAAAAAAGCTTGAGCTTGCAGAACAGTATTTAGAGGAAGATGCTGCAATGTTTGATGAATTTCTCAAAGAAAATGACAAAAATTCAGTGGAAGCAATTAAAATGTGAGTATAAGATTTTCCTTAATTACTGTTGTAAAATATATAACTGAGTTTTTTTGTTGTGTTTAAAAATATATATATATATATATATTTAAACTTTTGAGAATGGTTGCAGTTTCATTTTATTGATATGGTTTCAGATAAATTTTAAAAAATTGTCACGTTTTTATCTGAATTTTACATGGCAATAATTATATGAACTGGAACAATATTTTAATATTCACAATCATGAGTATTTATTAAGTCACGAAATATTAGTTACTATTAATTTGCAACTACCCTTACACTAATGAACAATAATATTTAAATTTTGATGTGCAGAGCTGAAGGAGAGGCAAAAATCAAAATGGAGAAGGTTAATGAAATCAAACGAATTAATGCTCAGATGATGGCCATCAAGTCTGAAATATCCAAGTATGAGGATACTCTGAAAGAATATCAAATGTACAAAGTCTTTCTGGAATCTTTAATTCCATCTGTGAGTCATATTCTTGTGTTGTTGTATTTTTTTGGTATTGTTTTTTGGTGAGGATTCGATTTGATGAATTCAAGTATTTTAAAGCACTTTTTCGAATGTTATCTTTATTTGTGTTCCGTTACATAGTTATTGTAATGGACTCTTAATTTCAGAAATGCTTGTGCATGTTCCACTTTCACCAACCCCAAACTAAAGCATTATTAGAATTCTCCATATCTTTTTTTTTTACCCATGATTTTTAAATTTTGCTAATGACACAATAAATTAGAAACTTTTTATATAAGGAACAGCTAAAGAAATAAAATTTTAAAATAACAATGGTACTTCAACAGCAATAAAAAAAACAAGTTATTTGAAAAGTTGCTATTTTTATAGTTACCAAAAAGTGTAGAGCATGCAAGGAATTTATTAGTATAAATAGATGAACATTATTTTTACATGACATGTCTTGAACTTATAAAAACTCTTATCATAGGAAGTTCAAGATGTTAGAATGAAAGAGAGAGCTAGACGACGAGAGGAAAGGCAGAAAGAAAGGGAAAGAGCAACCTCAATAAAATGGCCATCAGGTCAGCATTCAGCTAATTTGTCTGAGTCATCTTCCATTGGAGTGGGAGGAAGGTCTAAAACAAGTTTTATGAAACCACCAATAGATAAAAAGAAGAGTATACAAGTTGTTAGAGAGTAAGTAACTAACTAAAAATAAAACTATTTTAAGAATCTATTGTTAAGGCTTTTAGTTAAAATATTGTTGTTTGTTCATCAAAACCATGACAACCATACATTTGTTTCAATCACATAAACTTAATCTAATGACTCCTGGCTGTGTTCATCATCACTTACATGTAATTTTCATTTCATTTAAAATGTTTGGCATCTTCTTAATTTGACAGCTGTGGTTGAAATGAGTATAATATCACTTTATTTTTAACACCCAAATAGTAAAAAATATTACACGGATTTTGAATTTGCAGATCAAAATTTTATGAATTCATTTTTATGAAGAAACTTTTAAAAAATAGTTCCACAAAATTATTATTTGTAATTTTATAGAGAAAAAATATATTGCAATTTTAGTGAACAAAATAAAAATTCATTTTTTAAGTCTTTCACTAATCACTTTAATAAAAAAAACTTGTCCTTTTCATACATTTAAAAGTGAACATAAGGATGTTTTGGCCTCGTTGATAGCAGAGAAGTAAAATTATATATTATTTTTGTTGAAAATGTTTTTTTTTAAAATCACCTTATTTTTGAAGTGTTAGAAGAGTGCTGCAGATGATCTTTAACACCTATTTACTTCTATTTATAAATGAACAAAAAATTTATTTTCAAAATTTATGGATTGTTGCCTTGATTTTTTCCGGTTATCTGAAACATGGCTGTGTTGGCTCATGTTTTTATTTTATTATTATTTTGGTTTTAATGTTTGAATAGTTTGAATTGATTTGCTTATACTATTAATGACACATATTTTACCATTTTAAAATATAATAATTTTTTTTTAGTATGATGTTTTACAAAAATTAAATTTTTAATAAAATGACAATCTTATGATTTCTTTCTTTCATTCAGCATCATAAAACATAAAATGAGTGTGAAGAAATTTTTGCCTAAGAGTTTAAAACAATAAGTGAAGAAATATCAGTAATAAACATTAAACAATTCATAATTAATTTTTAACCAGTTTTGTAGCTAGATGCAAGACCTCTAACAATTCCCCCTATAAGAGTCATCAAAGAACAATAGCAAATAGAGTTATTTATGTTCATGTTTGATGTAAATAATTTTACATAAAAAATGACAATTTTTACAGATTAAAATTTTAAATTTTTTAAAGCTAGGGATTATTACATACCCAAACACTTGATTTACAAGCCAGTGATTTTTTAAATATATATATATATTTGTTTAAAAAAATGAATATTTTGTAATTGTCATGTTAACAGATGTATGTATAAATATATGTTACTTACTAATGTTAATTTTTAATTATTTTTTCATGATCATTGGAACACTGTCACTAATTTTTCAGTAAAATAAAAAAACTTCAGAGAATACCAATATTTTTAAGAGAATAAGTTGTACAAAATCGAATTGTTTTTCAGTAAAAAAATAGATGAGGCTGATGATGATACTTTGACACCTGACATAGATGATAGTGATGAGGTAAATAACAATCACTTTTTATAAGGGATATAACTAAGAAAGGCATTTTACTCATTATGTAAGTTGATACAAAATGTAGACACTGTTTCTATCATACTGCATAACAAGATAGTCCCAGGTATTTAATTGAAGATTATATTTCTGCACTCTGTTAAGGAGTGAAAAGAACATAATTAAATAAAGGACCGGAGAAATTCAATATGCAAAGAAACTTAATTAACTTTTTAAAAAATCCATTTTATAAATAATTAACATTCATTGCAACTAATGGATTTCACCATTTTTATATATGACAAAGTTTTTTAAAAAAACAATTTAAAAAAAACTTGAAATTTCAACCACTTTGGACAAAATTTAAAATTTTAACCTATCTATTACATGAAGATTAAAACTGAATTATTAATGAATATTACTGATTCAGAAAAGAATTTTACAGTTTTTAAACTTTTTTCCCCACCTTGCTTCTCATTTCAGGAGATGGACTTATACTTTACTGATCCTCAACAACTTTTAGAGATCTTTGCAGAGCTTGAAGAGCAAAACTTGTCCTTAATTCAAAATAGTCAAGAGACTGAGGAAGCATTAGAAGAGATGAAACACACAATCAAGGAGACTAAAATCAAAATGTTTGTAGATATTGTTGAATTGCTGTCAGTTACAATTATTACAAATGTGTATTAGCATTGGAATAATTTCTTTTTTTTTTTTAATCCATTAAAATAATTTTTTGGACTATAGTTTAAAAAAATTTATAATTCTTCACTTACCAAATGGATAAAGCTCTAAAAATATTCTAGATGGAATCTCTGTTTGTTAAAAATTTAATCTTTATTAACTTAATGCATGACAATTTCATGTTCTTTTTTTTAAAGTCACAATTATTCATACTTTCTAATTTTATAATTCCCAGGGAAAGTGAAACTAAAACACTGAAAGAACAAATTGATAAGCTGCAGGCGCAGATACAAAAAGAAGAGGCAAAAGCAGCAGAACTTAAAATGAAAGCCAGGTAAAAATAAAGTTACTACATTTGGTAAATTCTTTACATTTGACCTATGTATATTTGTCAATCATTTTAATGTTATTAACTACATTTTCCAGCATGTATCTAGTTTGTTTTGTCTTATAAAAGTACTACTTCCCTTAAAGTGGCAACACTTTGAAGATACATTTAATGCATAATTCTATATTTCTTAAGGATGTTCAACTATGGAGAATTCAAGGCAGATGATGACCAGGAACAGAAGCTTGGCGAGTTAAATAAAAAAGTTGAAGAGGTTTACAGAAGTTGTATCGGAGATAATGAAGCCAATATCAGGTTAGTGCTAACACTAGCATAGAGGAACTATAATGAGAATTCTAACATGGGGCAGCAATAATGTAAATGAACATTTAAGGAAATTTTGATTTTAGTGCTGAAAGGGGAAATTTTAATGTTTATTAAACCTTTTTCTGAAATATTAAAGAAAACTGTTAATAATTATATGTTACTAGATCAGTTTTCCTCAATGGAAATATTTCAGATGTTTCTGTGTGTGCATGTTTGATACTTAATATTTCCACACCAACAGCACATTACAGATGTTGACCAATATAGAAAACAGATTAGAAGAATTGTTTGAAATGATAGAAACCATGCCACAAGATAAAGTTGAGGCAGCAGAGAAGGTAATAAGCCTTTTATTTTTTTTCTCAATTCCAAGTTTAGTGTGTCATAATACTTTTATGCTGGGCTGTCAAATCCATTGAAACCTTAAAAATATGATACATATATTTTTAATTAAAGTATATACGGCTGACTTTTGATACCTATTTAAAAAGTACCATCTTTTACTGCTTGGATTGAGAAACCCAAATGAGATCATTGCTTTTGTGAAGTGTAACAATTTTCTACAAAGGTTGCACTAAGATTACACCATAATAGGAGCATATTTTCCTATTTAAAATTTTAAAGTAGAAAGTAATGGTAAAAAGTATTGTTGAAGAGCTTAACTTAGATTCTATATTAAAAATAGGAATAACTAATGAAATTTGCTTTAAAAAAAAACAACAGTTTGAACATTTAATTAAATTTTGTAAATAGGCAAAGGATAAAGAAAGAAGATTAAAGATGAGGGAAGAAAAGATGGAACAGCTGAGGCTACATCAAGAAGAGAGAGTCAGAAAAGCATTAGAAAGAGCTCAAGCTGAACCAAAGAAGAAGGTGAACATAGTAGAGACAATTACTTTAACCATCATTGTTGATACTTTTTTTCCCCTTCTTAAATCCACGTTTTTTTAAACCATATAATATACCATATCGAGTAGCATATCATATCATGATTAGAAATTAACTAAGAAATTTGTTTAAAGTTATTTCTTTAAAAGTTAATGTAAATTCCTTGCATCAATGTGACAAAGAGAGATTTAAAGAGTGGTCAACTATTGCAATTTTTGTTCTTTTAAACAGACCGGCAAGAAGTTAGTATTCAGATCAGAACCACCTATGTTGAAGAAGAAAGAAGATGAAGGTGCAGACCAGGCATCCAGAGAAGAGGAGGAGTTGCAGTATTATTTTGCCTGGTAATTAAATATTGAACACACATTCTAACTGGAGAGTTTCTCTATACTGAGGACATTGAGACTTACAGATATAATACAAACATATCTGCTGCACTTGAAAATATTAATTAGGAAATCAGTTGATATAAATGTAAACAAACTTCTAGTAATGTTTGCAGTTTTGATCTGATGCTGAAATTTTGCACTGCACTGCATACAGTCCTCATTTAAAAGTACTGTGGCAGAAAAGGTGTTATGAAATTATCAATTGATAGTATACTTATTATCTGGATCTGCCTATGCTCTAAACTGTAATACAGTATTCCATAGTACAAATAAATCATGTTATTTCCTGTATAGAATCATTTACAACATTGCCCAACAGCTACAGAAGATGTCATCTTAAACTTAAATTAGATTTGTATTATCAAACCCATTCCAATTTGAAATTTGAAACTGCGAAATTCAATCTATGCATATGCTGTAGGTGTCAAAGTTGAAGTCAATTTACACATTCATGATACTTTGATTCACAGCAACACCAAAGGCATTTACTAAACTTTGGTGACCAATCGCTTGTATATGTTTCAAAACATACAAATGAATTATATATGTTTCAAAATGTCCAATTCCTAAACTAAGTGTCCTAAAAAGACTGAATGTTGCACTAGGCTAAAAAAATAATTCTGTATCTTTAAAACCCTGTGATTTAAAGATTTTTGTGCAAATAATGCTGTACGTTTTTTTGAAACAAACCAATTTTTAAAAAAATACAATTAAGATGAATATGGGTAATGATTACTCTTTCTGGGATGAACCAATAGTGAACCAGATCGTAAGTACAAGAACATATTCAATCAGCATCATTTCTACTTTGAAAAACCTCCAGGTATTTTGTAAAACTTTATAAGGCAATACTGCTGCTCACATTTTGTATATTCTAATGATTTTATGAAGATATTAAAAGATAGTATTTTTTATCCTTATATTTTTATTTTGAATAAATTATAATAAATCTATATAACTGCTCTTGATTAATTCTTTTAACATTGTTTAAAACACTTTTTCTATGTTATTGTTATTGTAATAAGCTATTTTCAAATATTTGATAGATCTAACATTGATCTTTGACATGTTTAGTAGGGTAATTATAAAATATTTTTAATAAGTTTTAACTAAAATTACATTCTATTTGATATTTTTTAAATATTTATCTGTCAAATTGAAAAAAAAAAGTAATCAAATAAAACAAAACACCATAGGACAAAACAATTGCAATGATAAAGAAGAAAAAACAAACAAAACTAGTAAATATTTCATGTATACATTATATGTTTATTTACTGCTGTGTTATGTCAATGACTATATACACGCTCTATAAGTCTTCAGGTGATGAAAGGGAATTAATTAATCAATAATCTTGCTTGTGTTTATCTAATAGTTTAGACCACAAACATAGTAATATAACCCTAGAATGAGAAATGTCACAATTAGTCTTAGCAAGCTTTCATGTATATGATTATGTAAAGAGAATAAAGCCAAAACATGTAATGAATCACTTTTTGTAAACCTTGGTTTAAAATAAAAAGAAAGAAGAATATTGTGGAGTTTTATTATAGCCTGTCCAAAAGTTTGAAAAATTTAAACCGCCTATAAAGATGTGAAAACTCTTTACTAATTTTGTGACATGAACCATGATTTTTTAAAAAAATAATTCTTTCAGTAAAAATTAATTTCCATTTTTAAAACACACTAAAAAAACAAACAACTTTAAACAAGTATTAAAATATTTAAGATAATATATTTAAAGACAACAGCTGACAATGGGAGATAATTAGCATCTTGATTAAGTAACAAGCCATTAAAAGGGAATTTATAAACCAATAATCATTAGTGACACCATTCATTAACAAAATAACTGAATCTGCTCTAACCTCCTTTGGTACATGAACATCAGAGATTCTGATTTGTTCCAGTTTTTCTTGTATGATAATTGTGCAATCAAACATTTAAAAAATGACTTTTTAAAAAATATCTGATAAAGAAATGGTGAGTTAAGGTGTAGTGGGTGGGTGGTAAAAATCTAATGGCCTAAAACAGCCATTACAATTCTCAAGCTTTAAAATGTTCACCAGTTACAAGTATATTTAAAAACAACAAGAAAGATAACTTTTTAAATAAATTATAAATTAGTCAACAGTGTTCCAAAGGAAATGAACCCTCACAATCTGAAACAAACTACAGACTCAATAGAAGTAGAAGAAAAGATATTAGGTTCTGGAATCAATCTTATAATAGATCTTGAATCATCTTAAAATAAAAGGGCAATTGTTTTAACATTCTTGAAGTATTTCCTATGGAAGCACAACTAAATTATGCTAAAATTAAAGGGTAAAGTTTAGACAATCATTAGTGCTCTCTTGGGTAGTCTTAAAAACCAATTTTAGTGTTTTTCTATCAACAAATTTAATCAAATTTAAAAGACAAAAGATTTATTTCAATATTTAATTGGAAGTTTTAATTAAAACAATATGCAGGCTAATCTTAAAAAAGAGATAGAATTTACAAAATATTAGTATTAAAAAAATTACTTTGTTCTTTGTAATGCTGGTTCTATTTAATGATAAGTTTAAATAAATGTAAAAATTTTGGTCAGATGTGATAACATAACTTTTTAAGGTACAATGCTTGTGGCTGAATCCTGCAAGATGAAAGATACCGATCCCTTTCTAGATTTAAGTCAAAAATAATGATGTCAAATTAAAATTAAAAAAATTTTTTTGCCACAATGATGGGAAAATTTTAACAAAAATTTTCTAATCTTTATTTTGGCACTATGTAAAATTTTATAAGAAAACTAATTATTATTACTGGTTTATGTTGGGACATACACTACCCGCATTAAATAGTGAATTTTATCACACGTGGTTCTTAACCACATCTCAAAACTTCAAATTGAAGAAAAACATCTTTGAAACAAATATAATGAAACTATATCTTACATCAGAGTAGACGTTTGGTAGGGGATAGTTATATTGCTATAATTAATCACTATGGATATTGAGTAAAAATTGTTTTTTAAAGTTTATAAAATCTCATTGCAACAAAATTATTATATGCATTATAACAAGCTTAATATCTGTTGATCTCAGACAGGGCCACCAGTCCACAATCTAAAGGAAATCTTTCTAATGTGAACTATGTATACAAGAGCAGGTTTAAACATGAAATTAATAAACACAAACAATTTCTTGAATACCATGCGGGCGGGATTGGGAAGGGTGGCAGGGCGACACATATGCTTCATTCATTATGCCACAGAGAAAAATACACAGGACTAGTGAACAGGGGTGAATTTTTGTTTACTGGCCTTTGTCTTTTAAAATAATGAAATAAATAATCGCGTCTTAGTTGTTTTTTTTTGTTTTTTTTAAATAAGAATTTTGTAAAAATTTGAACAATATGAAAATAACATTTGTTTAAACAATTGTAAAAAAAAATCCTTTAAGGTCTAAAAATAGAACAACCATAAAATGCCAGGAAAATTTCTCTGTGTCAAACAAAATTTCTTTCTGTTAATTGAAAGTAATGCTTTGACTGGACAGAGGAACAAGTATCCTTTCAATTAGCACAACAAACTAGACAGCAAAGGCTGCTCAAAATTGTTTAAGAGAAAACAAATATCTTGGAGGCAAATAACATTTTCAGGTTATGATGAATTGTGAGACAGGCAAGCAAAAAATGATTCTTGGGCATTTGAAAGAAAGTACATGCAATATTTGTTGATCAGTTGGCACTGTGCAGTCAATGTTATTTGTCAATGATAACTGGCAGTTTGCACACCTCACTAACCATCAATGAATTGATTGCATATTTCAATAAAATTATTAGAGTTACTGGTAGAATCAAAAGAGCTGATCTTATAAAATGATTAGAGTTACTGGTAGAATCAAAAGAGCTGATCTTATAAAATGATTAGTTACTGGTAGAATCAAAAGAGCTGATCTTTCCCCATCACATAAGTCATATTAAAAGAAAATTAAAATAAATATTTGTATAAAAATCAAGCTTTGAAACATTCATTAAATGCAAATGATTTTTTTTTCAAGCTAACTTCAATTATCTTATTACTGTGGTTTTCAAATTTTATGGATTACAATAACTTTGGTATACCATGTTTCCAGTCACCTAAACAACATATGGCCAGTTAGGGCTTCTCTAAGATATTTGTTTCAATGCATATAATAATAATAATTATAAAAAAAACCAACTTGAGCCAGGATTTACTTGCAACTCTATATGTGTAGTTTTAAGTTTCCAAATAATCCCTAACAGAGACCTTCAAATTAATTGAAATCTACTGAATAATTTATGAAAACTTATCTCAGGGATAAAATTGATTCAACTGGCCTTGCTATTAAATAAAAAGGGGGATAACTTACTGAGCTGCCAATGCTAGTCAAGGTTGTGATGGAGCATAAATGTAGCAATTTTAATTCTTTAAACCCAGCATGCTTACAGTGAGTGATATAGTTAAAAGACAAGTTGAGATTTTTAGTAAAATATAACTCATTAGATTTAGTTCTCGTCCTTCAATGTTTATCTTCTGTGAGACTGAATTTAATTTACTTTTTAGGTGTGACCTCCCCCACAAAGCTTCATTGCCTTAATCACTTTAAAATTGACAGGTCTTATTAAATGAAGCCAAAGATTAAATTAATCAAGTTATTCCAATCGTCAGGCCACTGCTACCAACATATTGTGGGACACCGACATGTGCCAGGGTCAGTCCAACACTACTGACCTACCAATAATGAATTATTTAAAAAAAAAAAAAAAAAGTATGTACACTATTATACACAGAAACAAAATGCATAGGTTCAAGTTTGTACATGACCAACTTAAATTGGCCTAACCATCAACTTTTGATTACACACATGTAGATAATCTATCAATAATCTTAATCAAGCTCCTCTTTTCTTTATCAACAAACACATACATATTTATAGAGCATTCAATGCTATCATATTTATACGTCATAATTGTAATTTTGGTTGTAGTATAAATCTTCATTGATCAAAGTAGTAGAATATCGTAGTATAAGTATCATATAAATAGAATGTTTCCTTTCAGTTTGGTGATAGGCTGACGGATCTCACACTGGTAGAGGCACTGGATCTTTAACAAGTTAACACAAAACCTCAAAGTGTGCTTCACTGATTGGAGTGAGAGTGGTTGGGTGAGGGGCAGGGGTGTGCCATGAGATGTTAACTTTACAACTCATTTCTTGGTGGTTAGGGGAGGGGAATGCGTGCTTACAACTCATTTCTTACTTACGTAGTTTGCTATGAGCAGATTTAGCCCCAATATTTTATTCTAAAACTGGCCAGATTTGCATGTTTAACACAAACTTTCTGAATCTAATTTTTAGTTTAACTGTACAAGATGTTGAAGTTGATACAAGAATATTTTTCTGTTCTTCTGATTTTGAAACTGATGACTCTAAAGAGTATGAGAGAGCTTTAAGATCAAAATTGTTACAATGAGTGGCTGTGCATTTCTATAAATGTCAAAATGGTTCGCTGTAGAATCAGTAATTGTCAAATGGTTCAATGTAGAATCAGTAATTGTTGAAACGTAAATGCTGCTGTTGTGATAACGACGTCTGGGGTGGGGGTGGTAGAGGCGGGTAGCTGTGGAAGAAGTCACTGGGCTGGTGGAGGTCCGGAGGCGGCGGCGGTAGCGCTTGCTGCAGCTGCTGCATCTGTCGTCTGGCCAGGTGGGGCGAGCTGTGGCTGATTGGTCCGTTGGTCATTGGAGGGATGTTGGGGGCAAAGAGCCCACCAGGGGACAGCCCACTAGGAGATGATGGAGGGGCTTCTAGAAGAAAACAAAAACATCCAAGTGTTATTTGGGCTAAAATAATCAGAAAAATCGTCATGTCAGCCAGCCACTGGCTTCAATGTCTACATTGAAAAAAAAAAAACCCAGAAAAATGATCATGCCAGCCGGTGGCTTCAATGTACCCAAAAAGTAAGGATCATTGTCTTTGTATTTATATCAAAGTCTAAAACAGATTGAAGAGCTTAGTGCTAAAAGTTCTTATGTCACGAGTTAATCCAGTTTTGATTAATTTTTTTGTCTCTTTGATTAAAGCATTATTATTACATAACTATTATTTTCAACTTATTAAAGTAGAATGGTCTAAACCAGATGTTAAAAGTTAAATTGAATTTGAAAAAAATTCTGGCACTAAGGTTAAGCTTACAGCTAGGTGCTCACCTATTGGCCCATGACAAAAAAGCATCCAGCTTCTGAATTATTTAAACTCATTTAAAGTTCTTTTATTAATATTTTATTTCTATTTTCCTGTACAAGCGAAACCCTCTACTGGAATTGATAACTACATCAAAACTACAAAAGCCAACAATGTTTGTAATCAGTTGGCACAGAGCGGTCAATGAGACTTACCAAAAATGGGCGGGGGCTTGTTGGTCCTTCTCATGAGCAGCCTGACGCTGGAACCGCCATTCTGTATGATCTCAATGGCCTCCGTGTGGGTCATGCTGTCTGTGTTGAAGGAGTTGATCTCCAGAATCTGATCCCCGACCCTCAGCCTCCCATCCAGGTCGGCTGCCCCGCCCTCGGCGATGCGTAAAACAAACAAAGGCATGGCGTTGAACTCCCTGCCGCCCCGGATGGAGAATCCGAACCCCCGTGAGCCGCGGTGCAGCTCCACCTGATAGATCTCACCACTGTCGTCCGAGCCCTTTGGAATACATGAACAGTCATTTGAAAAAGCTTCCATTTTATTTCTCATTAATATTGGTTCTAAACTAAATTTTATAAAGGCTTCCCACTACATTTGGGTAATGGGTCTACACCAGTGCATCTCAAACTTTTCAGTTTGGTGGACCAGGAACTGATGCACCATTTTCCTTGTACTGACGTGGTTGCAAAAGTAATTTATTTTGTTTCATTTTATGTGCTTACTACCGAAAAATTGACATATTCTATAGGGTTAGTATTAATGTTTGTCAATGGAAGATTATAATTATATTTTTCTGCCCTTTTTTGATAGCTTCTGCAGACGAAGGGAACGGCACTGGTCAACGGACCAATGTTTTGAGTAGCTTTGGTTAATTAATTATTTTCAGATGTTGAGTTTTGCAAATATTTTTTTAGCAATGGCAGTCATTCTGGTCCCTCATGTATAGTATCTAAAAGTGCCCAATGTATAGTATCTAAAAGTGCCCAATGTATAGTACCTAAAAGTCAATCATGTATAGTATCTAAAAGTCCCTCATGTATAGTATCTAAAAGTCCCTCATGTATAGTATCTAAAAGTCCCTCATGTATAGTATCTAAAAAAAACTGATGTAGTATTTACCTGATTGCTTGGAGTTCTTGGTCTCATTATATCTCTAGCCATCCCTGGTTGGTTCCTGTGGAGTGAATAAAGTCCTACATATATACAAAATATACATGTCCTCATGGTGGAAAGTACAGTGAAACATATGGCTATATAATATACATGTCCTCATGGTGAAAAGTACAGTGAAACATAAGGCTATCAGATATACATGTCCTCATGGTGGAAAGTACAGTGAAACATATGGCTATATAATATACATGTCCTCATGGTGGAAAGTACAGTGAAACATATGGCTATATAATATACATGTCCTCATGGTGAAAAGTACAGTGAAACATAAGGCTATCAGATATACATGTCCTCATGGTGGAAAGTACAGTGAAACATAAGGCTATGAGATAATAAACACAAAATGTCTCGACTTACAATATGGACCTGCCTTGGATATTTAAATACAAAAATTAACCATTAAAAACCAATGAATTTTCTGTAATTCGAGTTATGAAATTGTTTTCATATTCTCTGCCTGCTGACATTGTGGATGACATTACAGTTGATCAGGGAATTACATAAGAAAATCTTGACCACCTAAAAATCAGACTTTATAAAACTTGATATTTTCTATTACCGAATATACTTGTTCTATAGCCAGTTCAGTTAATAGCCGACCCCCTTCTTTTGGAAGAGAATAGTATAAAAACTGTGTAACCCTTGGGTAAGCCAAACCCCCACCCCCAAAAAATAATAGGACAGAGCTAACAAAATGGTACACATTTTTTTAAAACTACAAGCTAAATCTGTAAAAAAAATGTTAGGGTAATTTATTAAAACATTCACAAAAAAATAATAAAATGGAAAAATGAGGTAGGTGCAGATGTGTAATAATATTTTATAGCTCCTAGTAGAGCAGTCGAATCTTGTAGAATGTACTCAAACAAGGACCATGATGATCTACAATAACAACACCAATATTCAAAATGTTCATGCAGAAATCACCTATGACCCGCTCATAAGGTGACCCTTACACCTTTTCCCCTAGATTTTGTGCAAAACAAGTCGGCTTTAGAATGAGTATATATGGTAAATGTGATTTATCTGTAAGGGGAGGATGCAAGTAAGGGTTATCTCATCTAAGAGACTATTTTACATTCATTTGTTCTCATTGCTGTGTTCTAAAGTTGCCTGCTTCCTTTGGATAAAAAAGGTTTTAAATGATCACTGAGTCACAGCACTGTGTTTTATTCCTGTATTATGGTTTAAGATGTGTTGCTTTGTCTGAAGATCCACCCATCCAACTATGAATTATATTCATTCTTGAATGTAGCTACTGACACCTATCAAAAGTCTAACAACCTCACTGACACCTATCAAAGTCTAACAACCCCACTGACACCTATCAAAGTCTAACAACCCCACTGACACCTATCAAAGTCTAACAACCCATTGATGGCTATCAAAGTCTAACAACCTCACACCTATCAAAGTCTAACAACCCCACTTACACATATCAAAGTCTAACAACCCCACTGACACCTATCAAAGTCTAACAACCCCACTGACACCTATCAAAGTCTAACAACCCCACTGACACCTATCAAAGTCTAACAACCCCACTTACACCTATCAAAGTCTAACAACCCCACTGACACCTATCAAAGTCTAACAACCCCACTGACACCTATCAAAGTCTAACAACCCCATTGCCACATATCAAAGTCTACAAATTACAAAGTTTGATGAGTTAGGACTGACCTCTCCCATGACTGGATGTTCATGTCAGGCCTATCAGACGAGTAGGATGGTGAGTTCACAGCTGAGCCTGCAGAGCTCTGCAAGATAAGTCAAATGATAAGTTGGGTGATGAGTCAGATGATAATTCATGTGATAAGTTGGGTGATGAGTCAAATGATAAGTTGGGTGATGAGTCAGATGATAATTCATGTGATAAGTTGGGTGATGAGTCAGATGACAAGTTGGGTGATGAGTCAGATGAGTCAGATGATAATTCATGTGATAAGTTGGGTGATGAGTCAGATGACAAGTTGGGTGATGAGTCAGATGATAATTCATGTGATAAGTCAGATGATAAGTTGGGTAATAAGTCAGATGATAAGATGGGTAATAAGTCAGATGATAAATCAAATGATAAGTTAGGTTATAAGTCAGATGATAAGTCAAATGATAAGTTAGGTAATAAGTCAGGTGATAAGTCAAATGATAAGTTAGGTAATAAGTCAGATGATAAGTCAAGTGATTGTAACAAATGTCCTCCGTGCCTGTATGAAAATGCACTCAGTAAATTGGTGCTAATAAAATTTTTTTTTAAAATTCTTGTGACAGAACATTTTTTAATGGCTGATTACGTAGTTTACCTATTTCATTATATCACTTACCCTTTGAGATGCAGTGCTTGAATGGTCATCTGAAGAAAAAATAAAGTAAAAAAAAATGCTTATAAGCTCCATGTTAGAGGGAGAAAGGCGGCTGGATAGAGAAGTCAACAGTGCGCTTGCTTCACAGGCTGAGGGGCCACGCAAAGCCACAATAAGAATGATGAATGCCTAGCGCTAAAAAGTCCTACGCTGACCTGGAGAGGAGATGGGCGCCGCCAAAGTCTACCAACCCCAGAGAAAGCTCTATTAGAAATCCCATACGACCACAAGGTTGTGAGACACACAAAAAAAAAAAGGAGGGATAAAACCAATTTTTTTAGCAACACTAAACCCATTTGATAAAATCACTTTATTTTAGCTTACCCGGTGGATGACCAATAGTCAGGGCTACTGAGAAACCAGAATCTTTAATAAGGCTGACCACGTCTTTATGGTGCATGTTGGATGTGTCCACGCCGTTCACAGCCAAAATCCTGTCTCCGACATGCAAACGACCGCACCGGGCAGCTGGGCTGTTCTCTTGAATGTGACCTGTAAGAGAATTAACAGTCACTTATAAAAATTAAGTTAATATTTTTTTAAAAATTAAAAAAAATAATTATTTCTCATTTTGAAGATAAATTTCATTTGCTGTAGCTCAAATTGAAATAACTTTTAAGAACAAATAATGACTTGACAGCTACAAGCATGGTGTAAAATGTCCATGACGGTTGATGGGCACAAGCCACTGTTATAGTGTTAGGACATCAAAGTGCTGAGTCATGCAGAGATCAATCTCGTTTGTTACTTAGAACACTGAAGATTTCACACTTACTCTAACAAATGACCAGATGTTTTCATGGATTGATTTACAGACATCATTGGGCTCTGACACATTTTGCAAAGCGCTTTTTTTTTTAAAGACTTATTTACATATTGTGTTCATTACTATTTAAATTATTTCTTTTAAAAATGGTGAACGCAGTAACATTAAATATAAAATATGTTGAGGATTTCATTACTAAATTTATTTTTACACACATTTGATGAAATGAACATAATTATGAGTTGTCGTTTGTGTGGCTGGATTTTAAATACATATTTTGTAAAAGTCAAAAAAAAAAAAAATCTATATTTTATGATGTGCAGCCTCATATGATAGATGACCCACTACACTAAAAAAAAAATAAGATCTACTTGCTAGTGAGTAAATAATTGTATTTAAATTTAAGGTCTGAATAATATGTAGCAGAAAAGCAAAAGATAGAGGTAATTAAAATTCGATACTTTCACTAAAACTACTGAAACTAAAAACTCATAATCAAGAATGCCTTAAAGCTAACCCATTGATCTAAGCATTAGGCCAACCATTAAAAAAACAAACAACTTAAGTCTGATTTTCCATTTCTGAACTTTTACAGATATTTTTAAATATTCACCATTAACTTCCATCATAATTTATTCCACAAACCAATATCCAGATACCAAAAAGCTTATTGACTTATTGAGTGAGTATAGATCTATTGAAGTTTTGGATGATTAGACATCGGCTTTGGAAAGCCAAGCAAATGAAAAGCTCATAGCTTACACAGATATTTTTGTGTATACTAAATGATAAAAAAAACAACAAAAAAACTTACAGATGTGCACATCTACAAGTAGAATAGAAAGCTATTGTTAGATTTTGATGATTCGGTTAACACTGAACTTATCCTATGAGGGAAATAAAAACCTTATGTGCCATCATTCAGGGCATTGAATTATTGCTATTATTACAAGGATTTAATGATAAATTCTAGAGAGCATCTTTGGTTAAATAAAATTTTTAAAAATCCCCACCCCCTCTCCCAGCAGAGAAATGGGAAGATAATCACAGCACATCTAAGCATGCAAAAAATAATTGGGTTGCTTAAAAAAAGTTTTTGATAAAATGTTGAGGTAATAAAGTTTTAAGGTTCACTTTTACTTTTTTTATCCTTGAATCGTTAGACATAACGCGTTTCTTTACTTGAAAAATATTTTTGGTAAAAAACAGAGCACAGCAGCAGAGTCCCCAGCACACACAATGTGCTTGCATGCTGAAGACAGCTGTGTTGCCAAAAGCTGCTCCAAGAGGATATCAAGCAAGCACGGTATGTACATAGGGGCGAAAATATACTTTAAAAAATAAACTCTTTGATACAAAAATAGATACATTACTATGCCGACCATTGACAATCTAAACAAACTACACAATCTCATCAATGTCTCGGGCACAGTGTTCTAGAAAAAGACAACACATCCAGTGTCATCAGGTACATGAAGTTAAGAATATTTTTGTTATTGGTATTACTTCTGTTGTGCCAGGGAATGCTTAGGTTACACAGAATTCAAATAAGGTGGCTGAGCTCTCGTCTGCAACATATTTATAACTTTTTGTTGTATGGAAGCAGGGGACTTTTAAACAATCAATGTTGCAGTGTTTTAAAAATTGAAACCCATTTGTGACATGTGTACTAAATAATTTGTACTAATAATTTTGTTTCCCTACTCTTAAATCATAGGTTGCAAGTACATGGGACTGACACTACAGGTCTAGTTTTTCCTGTGAAGGAGAATATGAAATAATTTAGACCAAAATTACAGTCAGGTTTTAGAAGAAATCTAGAGGTTTATCACAGTGAACAGCTTTTGTCACTGATCCTAACTGGCACTTTTTGACATTTTTTTGTAGTTCTTAGCAAGAGTTTTGAGAAAAGTTACCATTTTGTTGGAATAAAGTTACCATTTTGTTGGAATAAATTTGAACAAATGGAACATAGAAAATACTGAAGCTAAAATTTAAAGCAAAACTTGCAAATAGAATAAAATATCTTGAATAACACAAAGAAATCAGGACGAATTAGAATTAAATTTAACTTGTAGTAAAATCTAAAATTTATTTATATACAATGACAGGGTAATTTAGGAAGTTGAAAATTTTATCCAGGAATTGTACAAATTTTATTTCTTTTCAATTATTATTTTAAAAATCATTAAAAAAAAAAATCCCAATGGTGATTTTGAAACTAAAATGCAATGAATTTGAGTAGTGGGGAAAATTTAGTTTCTGTAAACAGGAAACACAACAGCCAGATAAAATAAAGTAACAATTATCAATAATTTGTCTACTTATAAAAGTTATAACAGTTATTACGTATACCATGTAAACAAAACCCAGAAATATTAAAATGAAATTTCACAGCTTAATACCAAAGCCAGCTTGAAGGCCAAAGAAACAAGGGTCAGCAGGAGATACAAGTAGATTATATTCTCTCAAATCGGTTTTCATCTATGTGACTAAAAATTAATTTTAACATAATTTTCACACAGCACTAGAAACTAAGGCTATCAAAAATGATATTTTCTCACAATTTTTTTTTAAGCTGAGGTTATTTCAAATCTTTAAAAAAACAAAAAGAAAGACCCCCCCCCCCCCACACACTTAATTAAGTTTAGTTTATCAATAAATAATAAAAACTGATGCAAATTTTTTTTTTGTAAAGATGAGATTTTGTTTGGTGGCAAAGTTCAGCTGAAGGCAGACAATTAATAATGAGTTACTGTCACAATAAAAACTCTGGAAGTTTATTATTGGGGGTGAGTGTGACAATAACAACACAAGAAACCCCACAATTGCAAGGGAGCTCACCAATCCAAGGGCAGACAACTGCCTGGGCCGAAACATTGTCACTGCCATCTGAAAGTGGTGTTGATGTTGATTAAATTATTCATTGGTGTTTGTTGGGTGAGTGACACTAAGCTAAAGAAAAACTTCTATTCCAACCATACGTATTAATTATACTAATAAACGTTGAGACTATTTTATAAAATGTCTGCAAAGATAGATTTTAATGTTGTCACTTAGGCTTGACTTAATTGTATTAATTTTTATTCAGCACACTTACAGGGGTTGCCTTTATTTAATTACAAAAAACCTAATAAATATTGAAAAGTAATTCATCATAAACACATATGTAATGTACAGATCCAATTAGTGAAACAGAAAATACTTATGTGGTGAAACACACAGCTGAGATGATTTTAAGCAAACATTTTACAAGGTCAGAAACTAATAACTCCCAAGTTACAAAATAATTGACGTAAGTCAAAGTGGCTATAAAAATGATGACGATTTAATTAACAAAAATAAACTTTTCAATTTTTTGCTATTGGAAAGTTAGAAAGTAAAATTATTCTCAAGCTGACATCTTAGAGCTTTATAATTTGCATGTATATTCTTGATGAGTTTTAGAAGGGGAAGACTAATGAATGATAAAATAATGTATATCAAAGGAGCTGAAATTGAACATAGAAGATGGTAAGATTGGTTCTCTATACTACATTTAAAGATAGAAAAATCCTGATCATGCATGCGCCTGTCTTGAGATTGACATGTGACAGAAACTAATGAGAGTGATAAGGTTATGGCCATGATGGAATAAACATCTCCTATTTTAAATATTTTTTCCCCATAACAAAAAACGACAGTTGGTGGAAAAATTTTGTAAGGAAAATTAAAATTTAAAAAATATTATATTTATCAAATGATCCATTATGTAAGTAGAGTTTTAATCATTCGATTTACTGCCAAGTAGGAGTTGAATCCCTTTAATAAATGTCTTCACAGGTGGTCAGAAACACAGACCTATAAACTCAGTCCCAGAAACACAGACCTATAAACTCAGTCCCAGAAACACAGACCTACCTATAAACTCATTCCCAGAAACACAGACCTACCTATAAACTCATTCCCAGAAACACAGACCTATAAACTCAGTCCCAGAAACATAGACCTATAAACTCAGTCCCAGAAACACAGACCTATAAACTCAGTCCCAGAAACACAGACCTATAAACTCACTCCCAGAAACACAGACCTATAAACTCACTCCCAGAAATTGTGTATAGAGCACACCTACAAACTCTACACCAGAAAAACAAAGGATAAATCACATACCTATAAATTCATCAACACTTGCACCAGATTTGTTCACAGAGGATATGATGACGAAGCCGAAACCTTCATTCTCTCTCCTTGACACAACCACATCGTAGGGGTACTGGGGAACACTAATGTTGCTCTCTGAAACATTTTCATTCATCAGAATTTATTTATACATCAAATAAATGCTTTGAACAGCTGATTCAATATTATAAAAAATTGCTTTGAGTTCAAGAACAGAAATCAAATACAATTAATTTTTTAGTTTGAGAATGAAAAGGAAACCCAAGAAATCAGATCTTATCTATCAATTTTCTTATTGAATGTTGTCTTTAAAGATCATCAGCGAGTGTTATCTTTGAATTTTATTTAAAGAGAACTTAGAGGGTTGATAAAAAGTCCTACCAGGTCCAAGGACCCGTCGTATGGACAGCGTGACCCGTCCATTGAGAGCAGCGTTGGTCATGAGCTGTACCACCCTGTGGTGTGAGGCATTGAGCACACTGCTGCCGTCCACATGGGTGATCTCATCATACTGCCGCAGTCTACCGTCCACGTCTGCAGCCCCACCGGGCACAATGTGACCAACGGACACCTAGCAACAGAAAAGAGGGCTTATTGAAAATTCTACAAAAAATAAATTCTACATCAATGGAATTTTAAAAAGAAAAAAAATGGTCTTTGTCCATCAGCATTTCTGGATTTTTTTCACAATAAAAGCGATAATTAAGACGTGTATTTTACTTCAATAGTTAATTATAACCCAATCTTATAAACTAATTAGGTATAACACTGATAACACGATAGTTAATTATAAACCAATTTGAAATAACACTGATAACACAATAGTTAATTATAAACTAATTAGGTATAACACTGATAACACAATAGTTAATTATAAACTAATTTGGAATAACACTGATAACACAATAGTTAATTATAAACTAATTTGAAATAACACTGATAACTCAATAGTTAATTATAAACCAATTTGGTATAACACTGATAACACAATAGTTAATTATAAACTAATTTGAAATAACACTGATAACACAATAGTTAATTATAAACTAATTTGGAATAACACTGATAACACAATAGTTAATAAGGAACTAATCTAGTATATCACTGATAACATAATAGTCAACTGTTTGATCAGCAGTCTGACCAAAACATTTGTTCTCAGCTTAAAACTGTTGATGTTTCGTTTGAATAGAAGTGTTAAATCTTAGCCTGGAGGTGAATCCCAACACATATCTCATGTGACATTAAACAATATAGCATTTATGAAAAGAGGGTCCCCCTGGTGGCTTAAAACATGTTAAGGCATTTATCATTGGATTGTCCTTTGGCATTTAAAGATAACAATCAAATATGATAAATATGTATGCACAGTGATTTCCATCAGTCTTGCCTTACCAGCTACATAATTATATGACTTGCTTGCTGCAAGCCAACTTTCAGAAACATTAAAAAAAATAAAAAAAAGAACTTGCAGTTGTTCCTTTAGCCCTTAAGCTACAAGGTTTTAAAAAATCTGTTGCTTAGAAAGGGAGACAAAAATATACACATCTGTATTTGGAAAAGAATAACACTAAAAAATGAAGACTGATGCCAGACTGAAATGGTTGAAGAGTTGCCAAAAAGGCAAGTCAGACTAAAGGGAAACAAGCAGGTAAATTTAAAAAATTCTTCAAGTTTTTACTCAAACAGAATTACAGACTTGGCGATTGTTTAACCATCTTTTTTTTTTAAACAGAACTTTCTGTTTGTAAACAGTTTTCTTTAAAGTTCCATGTACAATACTCATGGCTATGAGTTATATCATGAAATTAGTTTAGTTCATTTACATATTTAAAAATAAAATAGTTTAATTAGATTCTTGGGGAAGAGAGGGATGATAATTTAGTTAACTCCCTATGAATGTATGTATACAAATCTTGGGGGACCCAAATTTTACTATTATTTTCCAAATAAAAATTTAGATAACGGTGAAACCAGCTCCTCAAATTATGAATTTTTAAATTATTAAATGGAGCAAAGAAATCTACTTCTGGAATTCAAACCAGAGGAAACGATTTAAAAGGGGGTATTTTAAAAAAAGAGAGAAAACACCCATGGCTATACCCTTAAATAATTCAAAAATAGCCGGCCTAAAGGAACCTTCCCTAAAAACTCCCTTGAGGGATCTAAAA
Organism: Radix auricularia; assembly: GCA_002072015.1. Lineage (NCBI taxonomy): Eukaryota > Metazoa > Mollusca > Gastropoda > Lymnaeidae > Radix > Radix auricularia. The sequence continues at coordinate 630,480 of MUZC01000241.1, forward strand.
ATATACCCAGAAAACTGTGGACAAGGGCTAACTAACATGGATAGTGAGAAGAATTGTTCATTTTTAGCCAAGCGGCTGCAGTTACCTGCCAGACACAGCGCAGCAGTTTAGAGTTACCAAGCAGCAAATTTTGATAAGGGTTATAAGTTATAAATGTGTGTTTGTGGGGGTGAAGTTTTGCACAGAAAAAAATGGATGCTGTACGACTTTGCACACAAGGTTATTTTTTTTTTTGCATGTGAACCAACAAAACTAAGAGGGAAGATTGGTGAGGAGTTGTTCTGTCCCAGCACTTAACTTGCATGACTTGGACTAGTAAAAGACTTACGATCCAAGCAATAAGCCTACAAGAAGCTGAGCAATAAGACTCCAAGACGTACAAGAAAAAAGACATGTTTTAAAAGAACAAAAAAAAACCCAACAACATCACTTCCTTAAATTAGCTCCAGCAGGTGACATTTGCACCTATGGGCTGGTGGTGGCGGTTGGAACGTTTTGTTCATTGCTACCAGACCAATAGGCAAACAACAGGTAGCAATGAATTCCTGGTGGGACTATTTTTTTTACAGGTGATTGCCCGAGGTAGGGGGTGTGGATTTTAAAACTCGAGCTAATTATCACTGAGGGAAGTTCATTTTACTGCTGAATCCATCAGCGGTTACAAATTCAAAGAACTCAAATAAAGAAGAATTAAAAAAATGCTTTGAAAAATATCTAACAGTGATGTATAGACCCACAAAAAATTTAATTACTTTGAAGAAAAATTAACATTTGCCAATAAAATATTTTTATGTGCATGTAAAAAAATAAAAAAATTAACATTCAACTTGGTATACAATTTTTAACTGTGCTTGGGGGAAAAAACAACAAACTATAAAAGTGTTTTACTTGTCCTGTAAAAGTTTATGTTCAACTTTTAAAGCATTTAAATAATCTGATTCATACCAATTCTCATATTTAAACCCCTAGGATTTCTTTTACCCAGGATTTCTTTTACAAGAAAGTAAAATTACAAAGGTGAAAACAAGTTACTAGTTGGATTTTAGGCCTCTAGCACGTGTGACGTGTGATGGTTGTATGTTTGCCATTCTAAGCTTGACGAGCCAGAGCACAAGTTTTGTATGCTCACAATAAAAGCCATCAGTTCTGCCTATTTGTAACAGTCCGACGGTTCATAGGGTGGTAGGGGTATTTCCCTTTTACTCAATACCTGGCCCACACATGAAGAGTAATCAGTTCTTAGAAAACACTCATTTTAAAACCAAGCAACTAGTAACCCCCTTTTTTTTTCGTTTCTTTCTTTGAGACCAAACTTTTAACCAAGTTTCCCGCAGTCTCCAGGGTAGAGTAGAAGATAAAGCCCTCAGCCGCTGCATCACTGGTGATGCTAGATTTAGCTTAGTTGTATTGAGTGAAACACTTGGATCCAACCTGAACAGTGTCAGTAGTAATAGGATCACGTGATTTATGGGAGGCTAGAAATAGGTGTGCATTTTGTTTGTTTTGGAGGGTCTGGGGGGAGGGGGCATTGTTTAAATGCGGCTAATGGAAGCTGATGATATTTACCTTAGAATGATCAGAATTTTAAGGATTTAATTTTGTTTTGGGCCAGCTATAATTAGCGGAGTTGGGGAACATGTTTTGGTCTTGAGAGAACAACAGTCCTTTGGGGCTCAATATTTCGTCAGTTATGCCTATAGGCACGTATGTCTATTAAGTATAATAATTATAATTCATAAAGCGCAGTACCCCAGCAAGCAACTGAGCTCACAGCGTTTTACATAAAATTAGTGACACACATAATCATAAATTCATTCAATGTAAAGCATTCACAAACCAAATACAGCATACAATGACCATTACGGTGCATATAAGCTATGTTGATATTTTAAACAAGTTTTTAACATTGTTTAAATAATTTTGATAGTAACGTTTTTTTAGATGTGTATACTGTCATGCACATGTAACGACCTTTAATATCACCAGTTATTTACTAGACAGACTGTCCTCTAATGGCATAGCTAAATAAGATGTACAAGAAAGTAATAAAATAAAAGACAAGACAAAACACAACGCTCCTACCTGCGAGCCCTCTTCTGTTCCTCCAATGATACGAAAGCCATATCCGCTCTCCTGCCTGTGTAAGGTCACAGACATCAACATGACCTGCTCTTCCTCCGGGATGCCCCGGCTCTGTGACCTTGGCGAGTGGCCCTGTAGTGCTGGGTGGGGTGGCGGTCTCCGTGGAACCCTTGTGATGCTGCTGGGGGCTGGGTTCTCACTCTCGAAAGACGTGCTCTGCCTCAACGGCCTGCCGGGTCCTAATGCATTTTGAAAAGGGGGAGGTCTGGGAAATTCCCCAGCATAACTTCTGTTGAGAGATGAATTTTCAAATGTTTCAAATCGCCGCTGAGGCGGGGGTGATGAGAAATCTGGCCAATCCCGCACATAGTCCTGGTAGGGCGGCCGATACTGCCGCCCTTGCTCGGTGGAAGGATTGGGCGTGTAGCGCCCACTTGTTCTAAAGTCCCCGGCACCATAGGAGTGGCTGGACATTGGGGGTTTCCCGTTGCTGCGCATGTCGGCAGCCGTCGGTGTTTTGGGCCGGTGGGTTTCAGGTCGGCTGTAGTCCGGGCCGTGGCCACCCCGCGCCATGAGCTCTGGACCTGGAGTCCTGCTTCGAAACTGGCCAGGCTTAGCATCACGGCCGTACCCGCCCCACTTCTCATCCCCCGCCCCAATATTATTCTGCATAGAATTAGCAACAGATGATGAAAAAGACCTCTGAAAAGGATCACGGGGATCTGTCCCGCGGAGCCTCGGGTCATATCGAGGAATTAAATCTTGCCTATTTGGCCCAGGCGGGGGCCTGCCCATCCCGCTCCCTTCAAACTCTGCCCGGGAATGATTCATGTTGAACTTGTTGAAGTCCTGAGAGTCCTGATAGTCCCGCCTCCCCTGCTGCATGTTCATGTACTCCTGTCTCGGGCTGCCCACCTTGCCACCACCTAAGGGTGTCTTGGAACGCCCGCCGTCCAGGGGGGTTTTAGGCCTCTGTGGCTTATTGATGTCAATGGGAGGATTTTTGGACTGTAGTCTGCCGCCATCCACATCATCAGGGTCTGAAATGAGATGAATATAAACACTGAAATTTTCATTCCTTTAAATGAATCTAACATCAGAAACATGAATAGGAGACTGAGATGGGTTATTAAAGTGAACAATGGTGAGCTCCACGGCTGTCTGTCCTGTCAGCCAAGTGGAAAGTAATCTATCAAGTGTCCCTGGCACGTGTTCTTGAATGATTCCCCCCTGACTGTTACTGTTGTCTGTGCCTGCAGCAGGCACAACATCCCAGATACTAACATAATCAAGTGAGGCAGCTGCTGGAAACTCAAACATACCTTCGAGGGGGGGGAGGACAGCAAAGTCTTTGATTTATACAGGTTAACTATGACAAATTTCCAGTCCTTTATACAGGTTAACTATGACAAATTTCCTGTCATTTATACATAAATGTATTGCCAGTGTTTATCAGTTGGCTTTTGTGACATGCCCCCACCCACTTTTCCCTCTTAGTTTCCCACTAAACTTACATGCTCTATATATTTGCAAATGGTATGCTTCGAGAACAAAGATTCTAAATTAAGTTGGTCTGGAACAATGACCAACAAATTCATGACTATGACACATGAGAATACTACCAATATCGGTCAGAACACCCAACCACCACATAACCAACCCACAATGGTCAAGCCCCCCCCCCACCATCCCACAATCAACACACAGGATCTTGACAGTGAGTACCAAAGCTGTATAATTTCAGAACCCTTGCGTGAAAAAGTGGGGGAGGGTGGAGGTTCTTCCCTGGTAAGTGCCGGCTAAAGGTGGAAATTGATAAGTGTATGTTTATGCTTGATATGCTGCCCTGCTTCTCTTGTTTGACATACATGTAAGGGAGGCACTTCAACAATCCGCCTCAACACTTGCCCACGCTAGCTACAGGACGGGGTCGAAGAGGTGGCAATGTTTTCCCAATAGGTCTCCTGCAGCCAACAGTACCAGTATTGACTGATGGAGCCAGGAAATGTTCAGGATTCAACTTGGTTCGCCTCAGGTTATGAAAATGGTTGAATTTTAGTACACTGAAAGTTCTTATTTCAGCCCAGAGTGTTATTTTAGTTCAGTGAAAGTACTATGTTGAAGGAAAAGTTTTTTAAAATTTTAGTACACTGAAACTGAAAGTCTAACACTTCATTGTGCAAGCTCCTTTTTTAAAAAACAAAAACGCTGGTTATATAATTTATTGGCCCTTATTAAATATTACTTATTTCATAACCCAATCATGAGATTCTCGATTTCTCTCAAAGAGTGATAATTTCAAAAGAGATAAGTTCAAGAGTAAAATGTTCGAGAGTTCAAATGTTGTATGTTCAGTTTGTGTAAGCTAATGGTTATATTTGAATATTTTGCCCTCTTCTCCTGGCGAAACAGGCAATATTAAAAAATATATATTTATTACAGTTCATATGCTTGATTACACAGAAATTTAAAACTTCCCAAAACAACATATTTTCCTGCTTTCTGTTTGTTGACTAAATAAACACAAGAAACACGCAAATTATTAATTAGTTTCAACTTTCAAGGTGTTTTAGTGCATGTAAAATATTTCTTCCTTCCCCACGGCCAATGTATGTGAAACACAACACGAAATGAAGACGAAAGACAAGGTGTTACATCAAAAACTGTAATATGTGTGTTAATGTCACTGGGTTAGAGGCTAAGTTGACCTTTGACACGGGCTGGGCTGTCATGGGGAGCATCCATTTGAAATAAGGAATCGGACTGATGATGATGATGATGATGATTAGGGAAAGAACTCTAGTTTAATGGGTTTTAATTACTTTAGGGCCCCTGATACTAGCCCAGAGAAGAATCTCCGCTAGAGAAGAGTAATGACGGTGCAGACATAATGAGCCCTATGATCAAGCAACCCCCTCCATGAACCACATGTCAAAGGTTTCATTGAATGAGTCAAAATTACATCAAGATTCAGAAAGATATCCAAGTAACTCATTAACATTATTAAGATGTAAGAATCTTGCCAGATAATCTGTACGACTATTTTTATAACGGACAATATAGGAAAGAGTGTTAAACAACTTTTATAAAGGACAATATAGGAGGGAGTGTTAAAAAACTTTTATAAGGGACAATAAAGGAGGGAGTGTTAAACAACGTTTATAAAGGAAAATATAAGAGGGAGTGAATGACTATTTTTTATAAAGGACAATATAGGAGGGAGTGTAAGACTATCTAAAAAAAGACAATTTAAGAGGGACTGTGGAGTGTATGATTTTTTTTTTAAATTAGAGGACAATACAGGAGGGAGTGTATGACTATTTTTAAAATGGACAATATAGGAGGGATGGTAATACTATTTTTTTTAATAGAGGACAATACTTGAGGAACTTTGACGCAAAAGTCTGTTAGACTAATTTAATAGACAATATATGAGGAACTGTGTTCCAATGCCATAAATTATTTGTTATTGTTTTTAGGCATTACAAAAGACAAAGAACAATGAGGATGTTTAATCTAAAAGACTTCTTCTCCAGGCAAAGCAGAACAAGACATGCAAGTTTCAAAGTCATGGGCTCAAAAAGTCTGGTCTAAAGCAGGTCTCAAAGTTTCGTACTCGACATGAAGAATGTCCTAGTGGTAACTACCCTCTAACTCTAACAGACATTTCCCGACCAAGTGTTGATGCAACTCACTTTGGACCACGTTGACTATATGACGAGACTGTTCACTCTCTGATGAGAAAGTTCAATCTACAACGAGAGGGTTCACTCTATGAAACACTTCACTCTGTGACAAGACAGGTCACTCTGTGACAAGACAGGTCACTCTCTGACGAGACAGTTCACTCAGACGAGACAGTTCACTCTGTGACAAGACAGTTCACTCAGTGACAAGACAGTTCACTCAGTGACAAGACAGTTCACTCTCTGATGAGACAGTTCACTCAGTGACAAGACAGTTCACTCTCTGATGAGACAGCTCACTCAGACGAGACCGTTCACTCTACGACGAGAAGAGAGACCAGGGTTTCTCTATAGGCCTTTTGCCATTTCTAAAACCGGAAAATGTCATCTCATTGAGTAATGCTCTATCTTTAGTTTACATCGTAACGCAATAATGTTTTAAAGCATTAATACAGTCGAATCACTAAGCTCTCAAAATTGTTAGCATACTAAAATTAATAAACTGTTTTTTTGTTAAAGTCCAATAAGCTGTCTCAAATTAACGGAGAATTAACAAATGGCTGATAAGTAACTTCTTTCACAATATACCTACATTTACATATTGACTCGTATCTTTTGTCAATTTTTTTATGAAATTCGCCCACCCCCCAAAGATAAATATACCCCCCCATATTTCTATTAATAGATTTTTAATGACAAGGCCCATTGAAAACGCTCAGCCATGGTGAGTGAGTCAGACAGTTACCAGGCGCTGATGACTTTTCCCCATACCCACGTTGCCAGTCATGTTTTTCAAATCAAATCCGCCTCAAGTCAAGAGGACTGTGTGATCGCTGTACAAATGATGTCATGTTATTGTTAGGGCTACTGGTTTGTTTGAGCAGGGGTGGGGGGAGACTCGTGGCAATATCGTTTTGGCACAGATTCGCAGCTACGGAGAAATGGCCGTGTTTTTATAGAGGGGGAATTTTTGTCTTCAAGAGATTAACTATTAAATACATTAAAGTCTGGTTTTAATGAAGTTAAAAAAACAACAGCACACAAAACTGATTGTTTTATAAAAGACCACGGGTAACTCTAGTTCAAATAACAAACTATGACATTGACCTAACTTCACGCAAACAGGTAACTGTCGCAAAGAGCAACTAATTTTAATCTTGCTTCTCTCCGGCGACATAGAGCTAAACCCAGGCCCAGTACCATCTAAATGCCAAGTTTGTAGAAATACATGCACAAGTAAACAAGGAGCAATTCAGTGTGACACCTGCAATGAATGGTACCACACAGTTTGCCTGCATGCTAATGCACCCAAGTACAAATCAATGGACCTAATAAATAAGTATACATCTTGGCACTGCACACATTGTGGATTTCTCCAAATCAATTCAGACTTGTTCAATTATAGAGACCTGACCACCACAAACTTTTACAGTGTTTTGGCTAATTCTAATATAAAAAACACCCTAGATAAAATCAGACCTGCCACACAAACCCATGCAAATAAAAAATCTAATAATACTGACAATCAAAACACTCTTAAAACTCTAATAATTAATTTTCAAAGCATAAAAAATAAATTTCCAGATTTAGAACTTCTTATAAAAACAGAAGAACTAGACATAATTGCTGGTTCTGAAACTTGGTTGAACCCCAACATATATAACTCTGAAATTTTTAGCAGCAATTATAATATATTTAGAAAAGATAGAACAGACAACCATGGTGGCGTCCTACTTGCAATAAAATCAACTCTCATAGCCGAAGAAATTAACACACAACCAAACTCTAATATAGAATCTGTTTTTTGCAAAATAGTTACACCAAATTCATCACCCTTTATTGTAGGCAGTATATATAGGCCACCAAATACAAAGAATACATGAGGAATCTCTGCAGTCAACTAATTTCTATTAAAGAAAATCATAATAATGCTGTGATTTGGACTATGGGGGACTTAAATCTTCCAGATATAAATTGGAAAAACTATACAATTGATAGCCACCAAAATAATAAAGAAATTAATGAACATTTCTTAGACACTATAAACAACATAAACCTAGAACAGATAGTAAAAAAAAAGCAACTAGGAAAAACAAAATACTTCATTAATTCCTAACAAACAGACCAGGTACAATGTGTTAGATACAAGACTCCGTACCAGATACGATGTGTTAGATACAAGACTCCAGGCCGTACCAAATAAGACGTGTTAGATACAAGACTCCAGGCCGTACCAGATACGACGTGTTAGATACAAGACTCCGTACCAGATACGAAGTGTTAGATACAAGACTCCAGGCCGTACCAGATACGTCGTGTTAGATACAAGACTCCAGGCCGTACCAGATATGATGTGTTAGATACAAGACTCCAGGCCGTACCAGATACGATGTGTTAGATACAAAACTTCAGCCCGTACCAGATATGATGTGTTAGATACAAGACTCCAGGCCGTACCAGATACGATGCGGCAGAAATAGATCGTAGTTGACCTGACGAAAATGCCAGAAAAGTCTGGGGTCACCAGAAGGGATAAGGGGTGTCATGGATAGACATGGGCGTGCCAGGCAGGAGATGGGTGTGCCGGGCAGGAGATGGGTGTGCCGGACAGATAGGGATGTGCGAGACAGGAGAAAGCGTGCCAGATAGGTTGGGCAGTAAGGGTGTCCCAGATAGACAGGAGTTAGATTGCCAGGCAGGAGATAAGTGGGCCGAACAGGATATGAGTGCCCAAGACTGGATAATGGCACCCCTGGCTGGATGTGGATTCAGAGCACTATCAAAATAGGATTGATGCGTGTAGAAGTCTCACATTATTATAAGTAATCAAGACTGTATAGCTTCGAATGAAGCGTCAGACAGAAATGGAATGTTCGACTTTCATTGAACAGTCATTAACGTATCATAGCTAATTAGAGGTGTACAGAATTTCACGAGTAAAAATACTAAAATAAAGACCCTTGTCAATGAATTCTACTGTCATCTAAAACTTAAGTCGTTTCCAGACAATGCTGGTTGAATGAAGGTGCAAAGAGAAGGTGTTATGAATGGAGTGCAGAGAAAAGATCAAAGGATATGTCAAGTGACGTGGCACTTCACTGAACATGTAAGACGGAACCCCGATGAAAAGGTCAAGCATTTGAACAAGCAAAACAACATTAAGAAAGCGATGGCATGTCAGGATTTTATGTGTGTGTGTGTGTGTGTGTGTTGGGATGCGGCACTAGGGTGTGTTAAATAATATATTCAGTTGGCATCTTAGGTAATGTTCCCTTTACGCTGCGCGGCCCCGCAGATGTTTGACCGACGACACGATATTTGATTTGAAGAAAATTTGGAACACAAAATGGATTCAGTGCAATTTTGCAATTTTTTATAAAAAAAAAAATCTTTATTTTGCACTCAGACCAATGAATCTTATAGAGGGAACATTGATCTTAAGGTAAGCGTGGGATGAAAGGTAGTGCGGATAGTTCGCCCTGATTAGTAGAGAGGTAAACCCGACTAGTGGATAGATCAACCCTTAAGCTTGCATGGTCTGTTGCGATGGGAGGTGCCTTGTAACCTACTGAACGACTCGTGCTCACATAACGTGTTGCAATTAGTTCACTGTACGTAAATTCCAGGCTTGGATTTGAAAGGTCCGTGGCTTCCCTTTGAGCATCAACCCCCACGATTCTGTATCCTGATCCAATTTCCCCCGATTGAAATCTAAGGCGTTTCTTACAACATCGATTATAATATAATACACAATCCGAGCACATGCACCACACGTCATGTAAACTGTTTATCAATTCAAAAGTAGGACTGATCAACTATCAAACTGTCAGTGTTTTAAAACCGGCTGACGAATCTAATTTAGTTGCTGTTGAAATGTTTCAGAGGGCATCTGGGGAAAGGATCGCACCTTTCATCCCAAGCTTTAAGAGTACATTCAAAAAATGACCGTACTGAGACGACCGCGCCTGGGGCGTCTGTGTGCGTGCTTGTCGACGGAGCATATCAACCTTCCCTAGTACTCATAGAGGTTGAAAGGGCAACAATCATGGAGGTTGCTCAATAGACGGAAGAAAAAATATGTACTGAAAAGAAACATCGGCGGTTAGGTGTAAGCACCAAGTGTTTACAGTCGGGAGAACGGTTACGAGATACTTAATTATAAGGGACCATTTTCAAATAAGTGAGATATAAGGGGCCGTCCATAAAGTACGTTACGCTATTTTTGACCATATTAACTCCCCC
>MUZC01000241.1:640505-670940 GCA_002072015.1 Radix auricularia
ACCCCCCCCCAACCTGTCACAAACTGTCACGCTTTTTTACACCCCCTCCCCCCCTCAGGAGCGTGACGTACTTTATGGAACGCCCCTAAGAAGTACGACTGCAAGTGCATATCGCCATCAAAACTATAGAAGTATACGCATTTTTGGTATAATGAATTCTATTTGACTATAACTTTACACCTCTTAACAAACGCTTATTATGTCAAAGAATTGTGATCTAAACGTGCCTTAACATACACTTAAGTTTTTTAACACCAAGCGTCTGTCAAGTTACATTGTAGCTCTTTCCTATTTTTACCGTCAAACAACACCACTACACGTGACCATACGATTCTCATACTTAGACCAAAGAACCACCTCTGTATGCCATGAAACTATCATGTTTTACAGTAAAACTGTCATTTCCATAAAACTACCGTGTTATACCTTAAAACCAGGCTTGTCCATGGGAAATTTGTTCCCATGGGAAACGTCCCATGGGATAGGCATAAATTGCCATGGGGTGGGATGGCATGGGACAGAAAAATATGTCCCATGGACAAGCCTGATGCTTGTCCATAGGAATGTTTTTCCCATGGGATTGCCATGGGAAACGTCCCAATGGCATGGGATAGGATGGGACAGGCATAAATTGCCATGGGATGGGATGGGATGGAAAATATCTCCCATGGACAAGCTTGCATAAAACTACCATGTTGTACTATAAAACTAACGTGTTAAACCATAAAACTACAATGTTATACTATAAAACTACCGTGTTATACCATAAAACTACCATGTTATACTATAAACTACCGTGTTATACCATAAAACTACCATGTTATACCATAACATCCATCCAATGCCTTGGCAGCTTGTATGCACCACATTCTCCGGACCAGTCACTGACGAAACACTCTCCCGTTGCCAGGACTCCATAGAACCGCCACCTTAATCCCAACGAAAGACTCCATACACTAAACAGGCACTGAACTCATCTATATAAAAATCCATCATGGTCACCAAAACAGATATCCATCCAAATGTTCCGAAATCCGTAGTGCAACGCCAATCTCTAAGAATGTAAACAAGGTGTAAGGCCGCACGGCGACCACCTTCATCTATACAGATCCGCGTTGGGAAAGATGATCCCGATCTCTAGAGGCTTATTATAAAACTTGGTTTGTTTCCCCTTCGACCCGGCTGTTTTTGGTAGAAATGTGGTGGGGGGAAAAAGGGAGGGGGCACTTGACAACAACCACCACCAACGCCAAAGCAGCAGCAGCAACACTACCCGTGTACCACAGGCTGGGTAGAGGGAGTACACATGTATGAATGACGAGCCCCGAACTCAACACTCGCGGCCCCTGGGTTCCAGCCCTGCATCTATCTACCTGAGATGGTCAGGAGGGGGGAGGTGGGGGGGGAGAGAACACGCCAGGGAACAACCACAGGGCCAGGAAAGCCTTTCAGCCTCGGTAGATTGTTGATTTCGTCATTTTGTTTACCAAGGAAGTAACTGAGGATTAATACGATGATTAATCAAGTAAATGAGTTAACTGGGGATTAATACGATGATTTAATCCAAGTAACCGAAGATTAATACGATGATTTAATCCAAGTAACCGAGGATTAATACGATGATTTAATCCAAGTAACCGAAGATTAATACGATAATTTAATCCAAGTAACCGAAGATTAATATGATGATTTAATCCAAGTAACCGAGGATTAATACGATGATTTAATCCAATTAACCGAGGATTAATACGATGATTTAATCCAAGTAACCGAAGATTAATATGATGATTTAATCCAAGTAACCGAGGATTAATACGATGATTTAATCCAAGTAACCGAGGATTAATATGATGATTTTAATCCAAGTAACCGAAGATAATACGATGATTTAATCCAAGTAACCGAGGATTAATACGATGATTTAATCCAAGTAACCGATGATTAATACGATGATTTAATCCTATATTCATTTTGAGCTTTCGGGTGGTTGCCATTTTATCTATGAATGTCAAGAAATCTCTGACACAAACTATATTTTAAAAAATTCCATCGAGACGTATTTTGATTTGGCAATTTGGAATTAAATGTTCCTTTTTCCACAGGGGATTATACTGTTCTTACTTTTATCACAAAGACTTAGGGCTCAAGTTGGTCATTATTAGTAAAATACGCGCAATTGAGAGGGCAACTCGATCATTTTTGGAGTAATTCGCAATTATGGGGACAAGTGGACTATTTTTTATTTCACACACAAACCTAAGGGGACAAATCGACTTTTTATTAATTTAACACAAATATCTAAGGGGGACAAGTCGAATAGTATCAGTTTAGCACAAAAAAAACTAGGAACGCAAACCTACCACTTTCCCCACACAACACAAAATCTGACGCTTCCGTATAGATGCATTCCCAAGTCGGATGCACCCATAGCCAATACAGTGGAAAAGGCAGACCACAGGTAAGAGAGAATACGTAGCGAGGCATGAGCGTGATAGGATAGGGCACAGCGGGTCTCACCCCAATCACGGTGAACCCTAAGCCCTGACAACAATTAATTGGTCCTAGTGACAGATAAGTGACAACATTCACAACTGTAAGACGAATGAATGGCTGAAACATGGCACAGTGTCCTGTGATATGTAATCCAATGGTCAGCACAGAGGGTTCCAAACGCGGGACCGCGCCAAGACAGTCGAGGACCCACTGTTTTGCTGGAACAAAGATGTCGTGGGGGTGGGGGTGGCAGAGCAGCTTCTTTCCATCGCTTTCTCCGGCGTTTGAACTAGGGAAGTTGTGGCAAGTTAATGGACTACTTAAACCAAGATGTGGATATTGTAATAACTGTGTTTTAAAGGCAATTTGGAGAAACACTTTAGCCGGCGCAACTTTTGAATGCAGGCTCTTCAATCCGCAGGTAAAACAGGTGAATGGTTCAACCAGGGTCAAAGATGACATCTTAGAAGAACTACAGAAACTAATGAGTTGTCTGATCAAAACCAGTAATCTCGACTGCATTTCTTTAGGAGAAGCAGATCTCCAAATAAACATAACGAGAATCGACTTTAAAACAAATAGTGCCCCAAGAGTTTGGTAAATCAAATGAGAGCAGAGCACTGACCAACCAACTGGCATCTCAGGAGGCTAGACCACAACAGCAGGGACTCGAACTGCCGGCATTGGAGCCTAGCCTCGGACACAGATATGCAACTGTTGACTTCGTGCCCCGCGCTAGACATAGCCGGGGAGGCTAGGGCGCCGAGAGAGGGTCCTACGCTCAGACAATGTTGTTTGGCACTGCACAGCAGATGGAGCAGGTTTCCCAGTCCCAGGTCTGGGACAAATCTTTAAGAGAGTAATCCCAAGCTAACATAAAATGATACTAGTTTAATGCCACTGAATATTTCTAACTATTGCGACCAGCGACGACCCCAGTGTTCAGGACATGTGCTCACACTATAAACGACATGTATTCGCTTTGCAGACTTTCCAAAGAGTCTCTTATTTGCTCTTATTTGGGAAGTTTCTGCTGAATTGAAATCTGCTTTTGCTGAAATGCTCACCGTTCGATTATTGGTGATTAGAACTGCATGAACTTGTTGAAAAAATACAGAAATACTTGGCCTAAATAGAAGGGCCAAATTTAGGGAAAGCGAGCTGAGCCACTTTCAAAACAACATTGACATCCGCCCCATTTTCAGTATAAGACAGCATTAACATCCATACCATTTTTAGAAAAAAAAACATGGCAATCTCAACAATATTGCCACCAGTTATCACGTGCGTCCATCAGTTGTCTGTTCTTGGTTGAAGCTGAATAAAACACCTTGCGGTTCGCTCACTCGTTTTCAACTCAGTGCACTTGAACTTGAACACATCATTGCTCTTGATTCCTATGTACATATGCCACCCAGTATCATCTGTTTGTACAAATGCCACTCAGTATCATCTGTTTGTACATATGCCACCCAGTATCATCTGTTTGTACAAATGCCACCCAGTATCATCTGTTTGTACATATGCCACCATGTATCATCTGTTTGTACAAATGCCCCACAGTATCATCTGTTTGTACAAATGCCACCCATTATAATTTGTTTGTACATATGCCACCATGTATCATCTGTTTGTACATTTGCCACCATGTATCATCTGTTTGTACAAATGCCACCATGCATCATCTGTTTGTACACTTGATACAATGTATCATCTGTACATATGCCACCATGTCATCTTCATTTACTAAATGAAGAGAGTATCAATGAGATTAAACCGCGGTCATTGCGGGACGAAATTTCGATTAAATTACGCAGAAGTGTTCATATAAGACACTTAACAATAAGTGACAAATATGCGACATTCTCTGATGGTCTTATGACACGGTTAATAGTTTTACCGGCAAGCCTCATCAAGCGGGCATCGCCATAAATATATCTCTTCACAGTTGTAGGAACTAAAACCTTCTGAATTCTCGGCCGGCGCCGGGCACTCGGCGCTCAACTGTCTCCTCGGCGTTTCCACATGCTCGGAAGCCGATGTCTCTTCTCGTGTCAAACCTGTGTAATGAACAGTGCTAAGTTCTCACCTATGTGATGAGAGTTTGATCGCTAACAGGTAGTTTCCAAATGGGATCGCCATTGCTCGGAAGTGGCATGGACTGGTAAACGTATCTGTCTCCAGATTAAAAACACTCCCATTAACGAAAAAAATATTTATAGTATTTTACCTTTCAGAAGTTTCCATAAATAGATAAAGATGACGTCATTGTCCTGAGCGTCGCACGGCACGTAGATGGTGATGTCCTTGAGCGGACGAGTTGACCACGGGTTCCGATGACCGTTGTGCTGTGTCGGCATGTGAGAACGAAACGTCATGGCACAAAGTCCGAGTCGCACCCTTCCGACCAGTGAGACGGTATCGTCCTGCCACCGAGTGCTACTGTACCACCCCCGGGGTGCAAGTACGGCTGATTGAGGAACACCACCACCACCACCACCATCGGGCGGCTGAAAAAACATCCACGCCCGATTGGTGCGGGAATCAATGCCTCATCCGCGGACAACAGACAATGGAGGAGAGGATATTCCAGACACCCCCACCCCACCCTCACAGAGCGTCAAATAAAACTAAACAA
Organism: Radix auricularia; assembly: GCA_002072015.1. NCBI lineage: Eukaryota > Metazoa > Mollusca > Gastropoda > Lymnaeidae > Radix > Radix auricularia. The sequence continues at coordinate 645,637 of MUZC01000241.1, forward strand.
TTAAGTCAAGCTGGTCGTATCATGAAAGGGGAAGAGGGAAATATGCAAATAATGATTACATTAATAATCCAGAAGTAAAATTGCTTGTACTCCCCTATCGGATGTGAACTGTCCGTGACGCTTCGGGCCATTGTCTCCATGATTGGGCAAACAGCACCGCCCGTGTTCTGCTGGTCACGATAAAAAACGCAAAGCCTGTCCTCGCTATGGGAAGCCAGTGGTGTTGTGTTCCAGGCATCACGGGATGTCTACTGAAGCCTGATACAGTAGTTGGTCGATACGGACAAAACATCGCGGCTCTAGCCCCCCTCCCCCCCCCCCAACATGGACCATGACACAAATCATAAACACGCAATCCTTACTGTATACCGTTAACTTTGGGGTGGAAGACGACACAAAAAGTTGAGCGTTGAATGAATGAAATACGTTAGTAATAATCTTCGAAATTCATTCAGACCCATAAGAAACTTACATTGACTTTTTTAAAAATCAGTTTACACGCCCCCCCCCCACCAAAACACACACTCTGAAAGGCGTCTTTAATACAAGTCATTCGCAAACATTCTTAAAGAGGGGAAAAACTATGAATAGCGGCATACCATTCATCAAGATTCCTCTACATGGCCATTTAAAGCCTCCAACTCTTAGTAGATTAAAAAGTTTGTGTTAAACGTCCTTTGTTTACCAAAAATGCCTTGTGACTTTGGAGACAGACAAGAGCTCACTGTGCACATGAAGACACTGCGCACCAGAATGCACCGTCCTCTGTGCACCAGAATGCACCATCCCCTGTGCACCAGAAGATATTAAGAATTGACCAATTGTAAAGATTGATTGAGTTTTTTAGGATAAGCGCTACAAAAAAATGTCCCTTCAAGATTGAAATCAACGAAATCAGTTTCCCTCTGGAATTATTCATACACAAAGACGATTTTACTTGCACTTGCAAAAGCACTAATACTAGTACCATGATTTTGGAGCGTTCTTTGTAAAAAGTGTGGGATATTATATGTAGGAGAAATAGGTCATCGCCATGGGGACAGTTTTCGAACCAGTACAACATCAATACAAACGCCCGTGTTCTGTCTAGTAACACTATTAAAAAATTCACAATATTCCATGGCGGCAATTTCTTCATCAAAAGTTATAAGTGAATTTTTAATTAAGTTGACTTTACTTTTACTAATGAAAGAATTACCCGAATGTATATATGTCTTCTGACTATATCTATTGTTTGATATATATATAGGTATATATATAGGTATATATATATATATATATATATAATATATGCTTTGTAGTGTTTCTGATAAACTTAGTAGCTTTGTCATTAGCATCACAGTCCAGCCCATTTAAAATTGTCCAAAGTCTAAATAAATGCCTGGAATTCTGGTTCAAACTTCCCCAAAGGGCCCCCCCCCCCGCGATCCAGTCCTCCCGACTACCACTCAATGTTTAGGGTAGCGTTGTACAACAAACATTATCAGATCTGCCCCGGCCATTGAAGCACCTGCACACTGTTTAACTGTGCACCGGGGCACCGGCGGCTCCTTGGTTCAATCTGAGGAATCTGTGACTCAAAGAGAGACAAGACCCTGGACTAATAACATAACTGACTCAAGGGTCTGATGTTACCTATACTGAAACACGTGATCAAAGCCAGGGTGTTTCAGAAGAGTTATAGTAAAGTTATAACTGATTAGAGTGAGATATTACACTGACCATCAATTGGAATTAGAATCTCTCAATTAATCACAGAAAAAACTAAGCGTTTGTTGGAGACAAAAAAAACAACAAAAAACAACGTTGTCCATCAACTGAACGGTCTTAAATAACTTAATCAATGTACCAATGCTCTATTGACAAACTCAAAACAAAAAGACACCTTACATTATTCATCTCTGAAGGTTTGAAAAGTTTGATAAAGAAATGCTTCAGTCTGAGTGTGACGTTTGATAATGACGTAATTTAAAAACACTTAAGAGATAAGATTTACACGCACAAAGTTATGATAAAAATGGCATGGAATGATAATAAATTAGTTACAAGGAGTTCATTGAAAATAAAATGTGAATATATTATTGCAGGATTATTTTGATTTTTTAAAAAAGGAGAAAGCAAATAAAGAATAGCAACAAATATTTTAACATAAAAAGCAATCACGGCAAACATGTAAAAATGATTTTTGAACTCTCCTAATGAATTAAAGAAATCCAACGTTTTTATTTAAAATACTTTTTTTTTTAAAGTAACCAAGAACCTCAATGAGATAAAATTGGACGTGTGTGTACATGAATGAGACAGCATTATACAGAGAGATATCAACAAACAATAACATAACTTTAGGGAGCTTGTTTTATAAATTTTACCTTTCGTTAGCAGGTTTATAATGTATGAATTTAACCCTACTTTAGCAGGCTTATAATATGTATTTTAACTTTTAGTAGCTGGCTTACTATATAAATTTTACATTACTTAATCACTCTTACAATACAAACTTGTTTTGACTTTAGCAGTTTGTTACAGTTAAGTAAAACTATAATCAAGAAGGGGAAAGAAGCATACAACAATCTAAGCTTATTATTATTAACAAACCAATTAAAACAATATTGAAAGCTTTTTCCAAATTAAAGCTGCACATCAATTAATTGTGTGTAAAATTGTTATGTTACATACTGGCCTCCTGAAATAGAAAAATGTGCCTCTTCTTTGGCACTGGTTTAGTCAACACTTCCTTCATGCTTATGTTTTTCATGTTTATACAAAAGGAAAAAGCACCTACACAACTACACAGCTACATTCAAACAGGCTCTTCATTTTGCTGGTAAGGGTTAGTTACAGTATGGCAGATAAACTTCACAGCTATTGAGAGATGGGGTGATAACGATCAGAGATTCCATGGAAGATGGATCCTCAAACTAAGCCCCATTGGGGGATGGCTCCCGTTTACCACGGGTTGCCCACCTGGTCCCCCTGACCAACCGTATGATGATAAACCTGGCACATCTAAAACTGGACATTGACCGTGTCAGTAGTCGAAAGCCAGCGATGGCTCACCATTGAAATGATAATAACTTTACATTGACAAAAACTGTTCTAAAATTGCATCTTCCCTCTATAATTAATCCCTTGAGTGTCTAAGGTACAGCCATGAAAATTGTGAGGTCCCCTGTTTCAGAATGTTGATTAGTGATCATTATGGAAGGATGAATTCAATGAAACACATCTGATGGAGTCATCACCTTTTAAATGATTAACAAAATTCGATGTCACAATGTGCCGAGTTTTTCATTGGTCAGCACTTAACCTATTACTGGGAGCAAATGCTCATGAATCAAAAGTTTTAAGTTTAAAGATATCATCATCAATGGCCCCACTAAGGTTTGTGTGCAAAGAGAAAAAACTCATGTGCAAAGTTGCTCAGCATACATTTTTTGTGCAATATTTTACAAAATTTACTGCACAGTTGTCCCAAATGCTGCGGGGCGTCAGTCAGATCTCTGTGCAACCACGCAGCTTAAGGGAACATAGGTCATTAAGTAATCCAGATGATAATGACTCTATACACTTGTTTGGGCAATAGCACAATGCCTTGTATTGACTTTACATAGTGATAACAATAGTACATAAATATTTTAAAGCATCTATTATTCCAGTACCCATTTTACAGGCTAATTAAGCATATGCAAGTGTTAAGTGTTTATCATACAACCATAAGCAGCATATACTGGCAAGTGTTAAAAGCAGGATTAAAAAGCAAGAGAAATATTTTATATATGCTAATTTGGTAAATTTGAATTAGGCATTAGATTTTGGTGAATTAGACATGCTGTTGTGATAAATTAGACCAGATGTTATGATGAAGTAGACCTGCTGTTGTGATAAATTATACTAGCTGTTATGGTGAACTAGACCTGCTAGTGTAAATTAGACCTGATGTGGTGAATTAGTTCTGGCGTTAATGGTGATCCAGACATGCTAGCCCAGGTATGGTGGTGTGTTAGCCCAGCTATGGTGGTGTGTTAGCCCAGGTATGGTGGTGTGTTAGCCCAGGTACGGCGGTGTATTAGCCCAGGTATGGTGGTGTGTTAGCCCAGCTATGGCGGAGTGTTAGCCCAGCTAAGGTGGTGTATTAGCCCAGCTATGGCGGTGTGTTAGCCGAGCTATGGTGGTGTGTTAGCCCAGCTATGGCGGTGTGTTAGCCCAGCTATGGTGGTGTCTTAGCCCAGCTATGGCGGAGTGTTAGCCGAGCTATGGTGGTGTTAGCCCAGCTATGGCGGTGTGTTAGCTGAGCTATGGTGGTGTGTTAGCACAGCTATGGTGGAGTGTTAGCCCAGCTATGGTGGAGTGTTAGCACAGCTATGGCTGTGTGTTAGCCGAGCTATGGTGGTGTGTTAGCCCAGGTATGGCGGTGTATTAGCCCAGGTATGGTGGTGTGTTAGCCCAGCTATGGCGGAGTGTTAGCCCAGCTAAGGTGGTGTATTAGCCCAGCTATGGCGGTGTGTTAGCACAGCTATGGCGGTGTGTTAGCCCAGCTATGGCAGTGTGTTAGCCAGCTATGGTGGTGTATTAGCCCAGGTATGGTGGTGTGTTAGCCCAGCTATGGTGGTGTGTTAGCCCAGCTATGGTGGTGTGTTAGCCCAGGTATGGTGGTGTGTTAGCCCAGCTATGGCGGTGTGTTAGCCCAGCTATGGTGGTGTATTAGCCCAGGTATTGTGGTGTGTTAGCCCAGCTATGGTGGTGTATTAGCCCAGCTATGGTGGTGTATTAGCCCAGGTATGGTGGTGTGTTAGCCCAGGTATGGTGGTGTGTTAGCCCAGCTATGGTGGTGTGTTAGCCCAGCTATGGTGGTGTGTTAGCCCAGCTTTGGCAGTGTGTTAGCCCAGCTATGGTGGTGTGTTAGCCCAGCTATGGTGGTGTGTTAGCCCAGCTATGGTGGTGTGTTAGCCCAGCTATGGTGGTGTGTTAGCCCAGCTATGGCGGAGTGTTAGCCCAGCTATGGCGGAGTGTTAGCCCAGCTATGGTGGTGTGTTAGCCCAGCTATGGCGGTGTGTTAGCCGAGCTATGGTGGTGTGTTAGCCGAGCTATGGTGGTGTGTTAGCCGAGCTATGGTGGTGTGTTAGCCCAGCTATGGTGGAGTGTTAGCCGAGCTATGGTTGTGTGTTAGCCCAGCTATGGCGGTGTGTTAGCCGAGCTATGGTGGTGTGTTAGCCCAGCTATGGCGGTGTGTTAGCCCAGCTATGGTGGTGTGTTAGCCCAGCTATGGCGGAGTGTTAGCCCAGCTATGGTGGTGTGTTAGCCCAGCTATGGCGGTGTGTTAGCCCAGCTATGGTGGTGTGTTAGCCCAGCTAGGGTGGTTGAGTTAGAACACTAACAGGTAAAGAAACTGGGGAGGTCTTACCCTCATCCCCTTCATCTGGAGGTGGTGGAGGAGGCAATGAGGAGGCTGAAAGGTCACCGTTAAGGTTTTCATCACCATTGTTGCTGTTGGCAAAGCTGTCCTCCAGTTGTTCTGTAAGGGGGATAAACCAGAGACTAGCTACCTTAATCTGCTTACCACAGTTATGCCCCTTATTCTTAAAGAAGATTCTAGTCGGCAAACCATGCTCTTTTATAACGGATTTTAGGTCTATAGTTGCTTGGATTAGGAACTTCACTGACAGGTGGCAATAAGATACTGGGAGCTAAATAAAAGAATATTCTAAATTGCTAATGTTTTTCTTTCTTAAAAATTAACTTTACTTTAAAATGAAATATATATATCATCAGATTAATGTTCTAAAATTAAAATAATAAAATCATGAATTGAATTAATTTTTATAAAGATTATTTAGCAAATCCTGTTATAATTATCATGATATTCCATGATTCACTTTTAATACTTTTCCAGGAAATAGGGGCTAAGAAAACTGAAAAATACTTTTGAAAGAGTGAAATCCTCTATTTCCTATAAAAATAGATGACCTGAGTGAAAACCAATGAGACCATGCCAATCATAGTCACACAACTAATTGTCTATCAGTATCACACCACTCATTAGACTGAGAATTTTTACCTCTACTTGACTTTTGGGTCATTTCTATGTTTTTCTGATTTTTGTCCAGTAGTCATAATGCTTTAAAAGTTGTGTAATTTGGAGCAACAAGCTTGTTCACATGATTAAAATGTCATTTTAAAAAAAAATGAAACAATGAGATCTCAAGTTATCATGACTGTGATTATCATAAAAATTATAATAATTAATTGGGAGATATTTCCCATTGTTTATATGCAGTGTTTTCCATCGTATGCATAATTTTGGTTTCATTGTTTTTTATTGCTTTTAAAAAACTAAATTACGTTCAGAATATTGTTATTTTTCACAATGTCTATAAGACAGCAGAAATAGCCCAATAAAACAAAAATGTCAATGACCTGTTTTTGTTACTTCCCTTGAAATTTTCTGTTTAATGATGTCATACATCTTATTTTTAGCCTTAATCAAAATTATCGATTAATTATTCGGTAATTGTTCAAGAGTTAATGATTAAATTTAAATTAATCTATAACAGCCCTACTTTATTTATTTCCAGGAAGCTTATTTCTTTTGAATTCCATAAATAACCAATCTTCTTTAACAATGAAAGGCAGAGGCTTTAAGCAATTAAGTTCAATTTCTTCTAGTTGTCCTTATGCTTCAACTTGTGCATTAAGAGTAATTAAGACACAACACATGGAGCTTACAATTAAGTGGTATATTATAATGGTACAAACAAAAGCCTTGCTTTGATAAAAAAATTTACACCAGGAAGAAGCTTACACAGGAAATAGCTAAATTTATATAACTTTGTATGATGTGAAAAATTTAGGCTTAACTATATTGCTACATCAAGTACCTCATTTAATATGTCTACTAGATATTTATTATATAAATTCTAGATACATAATTGTGTTTAAATGAAATAAAAAGAATGGAGATTATGTGTGAAAGGATATATTCCCTTTTAATAAATGGGAAATAAACAAAACTATGTATAATTATCTTAATACAGTGGATATTTTATTTGAAGTGTTTTACAAAATGTTAGGTATCATTAATGCAGCATAACTTGCCTTGATTTTCTGTACGTTATTTAAGGAATACGTTTTACCAACAAAATGTAACAACCGTGTTGTAGCAGCACATCAGTCACTTCTAGTGTTTGTAATGAAGGTGAACAAAGCAAAAGCTATGAAGCTTAGACAAAGTAAAAGCTCACCATTAAAATTCGGGTCCTGTCTGTGAAAGAAATAAGCTCCAGGTGAAACTGGTCGGATCATGTTGTCTCCATGCGGCTGACGTTCATCAAAACTAGGTGACTGCAAAGATATAGAAGATAAAAAAATATTTTTTTTTTAGTTTCATGTCTTTAGTTTTTGTGTCTTTTTAAAAACAACAAAAACCAAAAGGTCTGAAGATGTAAGAAAATTATTAGACCCAGGATGTCACAACACTTAGAACATGCAGGAATACTGAGGATAACTGTTGAAAGCTCCAGAAACCAAAGCAATTGATTTCAATTACAGTGATCAACAAAGATTTTGCTACTGATATAAAACATAAAGCACATACTTAAATGTGCTGGATGACAGATCTAGATTTTAAGTTTTGCCTGTCATTAAGTCATGGTGATAGCAACTATGTGTCATTAAAAAGTTTTACAGCAGCCTCCTGGATCTTAATACATTGGTGAGCACATTGTTGGTTGACATTACAAGTCACTGGTTGATTCTAAGTGTAATGTAGTGTGAGTACTCTCAGAATGGCATCCCACAAACTATTGATGTCCATACGATGCATTTTCAAATTTTTTTACATTTTTGTCTGTATTTTCTACCATTCAAATTTCGTTGATGAAAGTATTGTCAACAGGGAGATGTCTTGGCCTTAATTTAAGTAACAACACTAATGCAAATGTTTATACAAGGGGAGATTACTGCTGGTTTCTCACTCCCATGTTCAAAAGCTAATTATAACTCTTTGAATACTGGCTGTGAAATTTTTTTTAATGAATTTAAAACAAAAGATTTTTCTAAAATATATGGTATGATTTTTAAATATTTATCAAGAATTTCTATTTAAAAAAAATTAATTTTGTTTTAAAAACAAAAAAAGAATGGTTTATTTAAAAAATGTGTAATAGTAAGGTTGAATAACAATGTCATAAATATTATTAAAGATATAATGAAATAAGCCTGGATAACTGACCAGGTAAATTATATTTAAATATATTATCTTAAACAACCCATGCGCATTCATTCATATGATGTGCTATCAAGCTAGAGATTCATTCATATGAGTTATCAAGCTAGAGACATGTTCATATGATGAGTTATCAAGCTAGAGATTCATTCATATGATGAGTTATCAAGCTAGAGATTCATTTATATGATGAGTTATCAAGCTAGAGATTCATTCATATGATGAGTTATCAAGCTAGAGACTCATTTATATGATGAGTTATCAAGCTAGAGATTCATTCATATGATGAGCTATCAAGCTAGAGATTCATTTATATGATGAGTTATCAAGCTAGAGATTCATTTATATGATGAGTTATCAAGCTAGAGATTCATTCATATGATGAGTTATCAAGCTAGAGACTCATTTATATGATGAGTTATCAAGCTAGAGATTCATTCATAATGATGAGTTATCAAGCTAGAGATTCATTCATAATGATGAGTTATCAAGCTAGAGATTCATTTATATGATGAGTTATCAAGCTAGAGATTCATTCATAATGATGAGTTATCAAGTAAAAAAAATTTTTGTAATAAAACGTGAGTTTTTAAAGTCATGTGATTAAGTTACTTACCATTTTTATGTGTTTTTTGCCTTTACCAGGTGGTGGGATGCCTGTGGACAAAAAGTATCTGGCTAATGAAGGAATTAATAGGTGGTAATAATCTAAATGGTACATAGGTCAAGAGTTGGCATGGTGTAAGAAAATACTGTCAGAATTCACAGTCTCAAATAAAATTAGGAATACTCAAGTGAATGCTTTCTAACACCATACTACACTTAGCAGCAAGCTTTAGAAAAGGTTAAGAATTTTTAAAAATGGAAGATGATTTTTAATCACATCTCTAAGCAGCAACTATCAATACTTTGAATGTTTCCTAAAGAGCAATAGTTGGGGACAGCCCCTGAGCAAAGTACAGCATTTTGAAGAGATTGATATCCAATTTATTATACTTTTTTGTCTATTAAGACCTCAAGCTCTCAAAATATTAAAATAACTTTTGAAAATATTTTCTATCAGCAGTCAAATTTTTAAATAATGAACATTCTTAAAAAGCAAAGAAAAACTTTGCATATGTGAAGTCAAGCTCTCAATGTAACCAAAATTTTTTTTAATCCAATGTAGAAGAAAGTTAAATGTTTTATTGTTAAAAATTTATTCTTTATAGCCTTTTTTAAAAATGCAGTGCGCATTTTGAGAATTTTAAATGATTCTCTAATTTCATTGCGTCATTAAATTCAATTTTTTTTAAAATGTTTTACAGGGTAATGTTTTGTTTTAAAATTACAATTTATTATTCTATTTGAAGTAAAATTATTTTCTTTGAAAACAACGAATGCTTATAAAAATTACAGCAATCTACCAGGCCCTGGGCATAGAATTTTACAAAAAGTTTTGGTCTTTATACTCTACCCTACATTGCACAAGATGGCATCAGCCACAATAATTTGAATTTAGTGAACTGAGCATGTGGAATTCTCAACTCACATCATAAAAAGATAATGCAGGCTATACAAACTCAAAATTTGGGAAGTCAATTTTAAAAGAAAAATCTTTTAAAATGGGTCCTTCACTTTTAACAGATTGTCGACAAATACCTCATTGGGGGCTAAATACATCTTGTTTCCCCAGGTGTTATTAAGTGTACCTGCTAGGTATCTAGTTACTAACCTCCTCTCTGAACAACAATGATCGTCTCCTGGTCCTGTTTACACTCCTTGAGAACTTGCACCGTGCTCTGGTGCGGCAATTCCCGCACATTAAAAGAGTTAATCTGCACAAGCAGGTCCCCTTCAGCCAGATTCTTACACCTCCCTTGATCCAAGATCTGCTTAACACGCTGCCCGTATGGACTGTCTGCTATGGTAAACCCAAAGCCCATGGGTCCTTTCACGATGGGAATAGTTAAAATCTCCGGCTTGCTGATAGAGAGCGACACGAGGTCCGGCACGGCGTTGCCGTCTTCGTGGTTCATCATGCCGTGCATGCCCCCCTCATCCTGGCTGTTTGACGGGGACAGGCTGGATGTGGAGTTGAGACCAAGGCCCACGGCAGACCTGGCCAGGTCGGGCAGGGATTTCATGCCCGAGCGGATGTTGTTTTGATTCAAGGAATCCATTAATCCATTGTTTATGGATGTGGAAGGTGTGTTGGATGTGCCAGCATCCTGAGGTAGAGTGACAGCCACGGTCGTGACGATTTCTGTGTTGGGGTCATCTGGATCAAAGTTCAAAGGGTAGCCACGGCATGTTTCCAGCTGAACTGTGTCACCAGGTGCAATGGACTGGAAAAGTCGCACCACATCCTGGTTTGTGTACCCAAGCACACACGTATTATTGACTCGTACAATGACATCACCTGGGAAAATAAAAGTTAACATAATGTCATGTTTTTTTTTCATAATAGAATTATTTCACAATTAGTTTATCTTAGATATGTCTTTGCAGCAATAGAACATCTCCCTTTTAAGTAAAGCATAAAACTTTTGTCAGTATTATAAGTTTGCAAACTATAGTAGATGTCTGAGTTAGAGACTTAACAAAACTATTTTTTTAATTGAAATATTTTTTGTGTGTCGCTTTTGTCATAAAGATTTTAATCCACAACAATAAACAATTTATTTCATGTCCAGATTTATAAATAACCCGATGATCCTGTAATAAATGTCTATATATTTAATTTGTCTAAAAGTATACTAACTGTTAAGAGATTTTGACACCAAAATAAGAGAATGGTTGAGCTGGTTAAATGAATTGTTTTGCAAAGGATAGTCCAGTGCTGAAATAAACATAAATGTGAACCCCAAGCACGCGTAACAGTGACAGGTAGTAATTTTAAAAATAATTTGTAGAGTCAAATATGGTATGGATGTCCAATATAATTTTACTATTCCATCCATCCATCCATCAGGTGCAGTGCCTAGAGTCGTATGCGGTCATGCTTCTCCACAGCTCTTTTTCTTTGGTATTGACCATCAGCTCTGCTGCTGATTGTGCCCCATGCCATCATGTCAGCCCATCCAGCATCTTTTCTCCGTCTGCCTCGATCCCTTTAGCCCTCTATCTTTCCTGTTGTTACTGTGTGTTCTAGTTTAAAAACGCCTCATGATGTGTCCAAAAAATTTAGATTGTCTCTAAAGTAAGACATAATTTTTCTTTTCTGGCCTACTTCTTTCAGAACTTCTTTGTTACATCTCTTCTCCGTCCATGGAAATTGTAACATTTACCTATAGAACCACATTTCAACGGCTTCCAAACGTTTCTGTAGTTCATTGGTGACTGTCCAGGCCTCACACTCATTAAATAAAACTGGTTTGACATAACACTGAAGCAATCTTTTTCTCACTTCCATTGATATGGATATGTTCGTCAGGAGCTTCTTCATTTTATGGAATACTGCTTTTGCTTGTGCTATTCTGATTTTTATCTCCCTTTTGCATCTTCCGTCTGATGCTCCCAGATATTGCTCCCAGATATTTAAATTTGGTGACTTGTTTTAATGTTTCTCCATCAAACTTAGGACTTTGTTTGCACTTTCATATTAACTATTTTGTCCAACAATCTTTGTAGTTCTTCCTCACTTTCCACTATTACAACAAAGAAAATGTATTCTATTTTCTAAAGAACATGAAAAAAAGGCGTGATAGTATGATATTGTGAGAAACGCCAATAGAGGTCTAGAGTTTCTTAAAATTATAAAATAATCTTGTAACCAGAAATTAAGCCTTCCATTACTTGTAAAATGTTCAAGTATCATTTAGTAAAGGTCTAAAATGTGTGTATTAATTGAGACTTGTAAAGAACAGCTAATGAACAGCGTAGATGTCCAGAGAACAGCCTAGATTTCCAGAGAACAGCCTAGATTTCCAGAGAACAGCCGAGATTTCCAGAGAAAAGCTGAGATTTCCAGAGAACAGCCTAGATGTCCAAAGAACAGTCTAGGTCTCCATAGGACAGCCTAGATCTCCATAGAAAAAGCCTAGATGTCTAGACAACAGCCTTTCTATCCAGAGAACAGCCTTGATGTCTAGGGAACAACTGAGATATCTCCTTGTGGCAGCTAAGTTTTACCTATTTTTAGTTTCCCACTGAGGTAAGCAGGTCCATTCTCCAGCACATTTTTGATCTGCAGGAACTGTGTGTCTCTGTAGTTGCCGCCTACTATAGTAAAGCCCAGGCCACGAGTTGTCTTCACTAGTGATGTCTTGGTGAACTCCCCTTTCAATTCATCAGGGTTTTTGGTAAAGAAGTATCGACCTGAAAAAGGATGAAAAAAAATGACCATCTTAATGAGTTGTCAGAGGAAATAAACGTCTTTATGACCAATTACAGCTAATCCTCGACTCACCACTGAGTCACCACTGAGTCAGACTCACCACTGAGTCACCACTGAGTCACCACAGACTCACCACTGAGTCACCACCAATGCAACTTTACAACCACAATCACCAGCCATGTTATATGTCCGATTCATTTGTGCCTCAATTGTATAAATGTACAATAATAATTTTGTTTATAGCTTTACATAGAAAATTATGATTTATAACCACAACAAAAATGCATGATATAGTTTTACTTAAAGATTTTTATAAAATCACATTACTGTACTACACATAACGCACTTAAGGCAAAATATCCAGTTGCTACTGATCTGTCGGAACCGATCTGTCCCGAACCAATATTGGTCTAAAGCGATCACTGGCTGTACATCATTATGATTCTTTCATTGTTTATAGATGGCTGTGAATTTATACATTTCCCTTCCAATGTTTGCACTGGAGAACCAGTGGAGTGGCCTATTTTTGCAAGCCCATTCCATGAAAAACATTTTCTGTAAGCCAGACCCTGTCTGCCCCGTGCATCCCCTTCTTTCATCACTGTCAGAGCACTCCATAAAAACCACATCATTAAATTCGGGGCATTTACCATTATCATTTACAGACAGTATGTAGTTAGCATACAAAGGTAAACCACCAAAACTACACATCGCCATTCAGACAAGCTGATATAAATCATAATTTAATTCTTAATTTCACTGCACAGTGCAAAACTTTGAAAAATAATTCAGGTCGTGTTTTTGTTACATCTTTTGTTTTCTTCAAAGAACGGTAGAGATGAGACATTTACTAGCCAAAGCCACCCAAAAAAAAACCTGCAGGCACAAATTGGTGCCATTTCTGACATTCACCAAGCAGTAAGATATTTACTAGATACATCAACAAATAAATACTGCCTGAGGTAAGTTTACTATTTGCTACTGGAGGCTGTGATGGCCCGGCCCCACAGTGTACCGCACACCTAACATTTACAAATGTGGTGCCAAGGATCTCAATGGAGAGAAACAATGCAGCCTAGAAGTCAAAAGGTGGAAAGAATCCAACTTCAGAGAACACATGACAATACAAGAGAAGACTACGAGGGGAGGGGGTGAAAGCTGTGAGTATGGAAGAGGGGTTGGGAGCAAGTACTGGGTGACAAGAGAACAGGAGCCAGCAGAAAGGACAGGGAACTCGGAGTGGTGGGGGCGATGGGAGGAGGCTGAGGGCACAGGGGGGCTGGGGCATAGGGGGCTGAGAGCACNCACGGGAGGGGGCTGGGAGCACGGGAGGGGGGCTGAGAGCATGTGAGGAGGGCTGGGAGCGTGGCGTTGGGAGCAGGGGGTCTGATGACTAGGAGAACAAGGGGGGGCAGAGGAAACAACAAGTTTATTTGTGTTTTAATTTTATTTACAAACACATTTACACTGGAGTAAATAGCAGCAATAAGAATGGAACAAAAAGAGGGAGAGGAGGCGGTAAGGAGATGAACCCCTAAAGTTGTGAAAAAGAAGACAGCAACACATGGGCATTCTTCTAATATTTTGTTTGTCTAGTACCTGATGTACAACCACTGACAATAGACTTGGCTAATTCACAGAGGTAACTAGCTCTACCTGAGATACCCAGCCACATAGACAACCTAATTTTTCATGTGAGAGAACTAGGTAGTCGGCGTGAACTACCTACAATAGGTAGAGCTATACTCAAACTCGGACCCCTGCCATACTCGGACCCCTGCCATACTCGGACCCCTGCCATACTCGGACCCCTGCCATACTCGGACCCCTGCCATACTTTGACCCGAGCTACTCTCAGATCCTGTTGATGGTTAAACAATGAAAAAACCAGGAATAAGAGCGTGCCTCCCAGATAGGTGAGTATATTCGTGAGGAAGTCAGTCCTATATTCTTAGATGCACTCAATGGTCACTGCTCCATTCAAAGCACCCCGCCCATTTAGGATGTGGTCTTCTGCAATCTTCAGACCTTAAACATCCCCACCCCTGCCACGATTTGATGGATAAATGCTGCCCTTTCCCGTTTGACTCATCTTTAATGATATGTGACTCACACAATAATAAGACGAAGCTTTGATAAACTTTGTATAGGAGTAGTTTTAAACTATAGGAATAGACTGCGGGCGGTATTGAGTTCTTTAACTTTAAAATAGGCTACTGGCTATAGAGAGTTGTTAATATATGGTATATAGCTATAGTCTAAGGCCGGTTTGTGTTCTTTATCTTTAAATAGGCTACTGACAACACAGAGATGTTATAACTATAGCAATAGCCAGCCTACCGACTCTTTGGAGTTCTTGCTCCATATTGTATTATCATAAACGAGCCCCCAAATATTTATCATGGAACTCTTGCAAAAAGTTTGGACACCCCTGCACTCTATATGAATAGCCTACTGGCTATATAGAGTTAACTACAGGATAAGCTTACCGGCTGTATCGAGTTGTTAAATACAGGAACAGCTTACCGGCTGTATCGAGTTGTTAAATACAGGAACAGCTTACCGGCTGTATAGAGTTGTCCGTTCATGTTGTTCTCACTGGCAGATCGTTTTGTTCCGGTCGTTGGTACTTTGTTTGGACGGGGGTAAGTGCTGGTCACCTCATCTAATCAAAGATACAAGACATTGAATGTTTTTGTTAGAAGCCACGAATAAAGAGCCCACAATGCAGGCTAATGGGATCATATGTACACCATTGTTGGATTCCATGAGGCGTGCCCCACCCCTAGGTGTATAACAAGCCCCCAGTGTATATCCGAGGTAACTAGTGTTTGGCACGTCACAAAGACAAAACGGGGCACTGTGCATGAAACCAATGCTGCCAGTGACAATTTTGGGAAAAACCTAGAGTTAGGTTGAAAACCCTAGCGCTGAAAGCACTGCATGAAACCCTATGTTGCAAAATATGAATGCGTGAGGATGTGTTAAAACATTTTTTAAAATAAATTGTTGGGGGGGGGGGGTAGCGGGGAATTTCATGACAGAAAACAGACTCCAAACTTGATGCAATAGACGCTTCATTTGCGCCGGGTGGACAGACAGGCATACACTATGCTCTGGAACGAACACATACGCGCAACAGCAGACCAAATGGCAGATAAACCAGGGGACAGTTGATAACAGGTAGGCACGGGAAGGTGGCCAGAAGGGTGAGGAGAGATGGGCAACAGAACTCTTAGACATATTTGGTTGGCATCGTAGTTAAGGCACCGTGTTAAAGCCCCATTAGATTCTTATCACGGCCCCCGTGCACAGATAACACAACACGATAAAATAATCAATGTCGGGGAAATAATGCCCAATTAGCAGATCAGTACGGCACTACACGAAGACGGATTAGATGTTAACACATGCGGTACATTGTTAAAGGCTCTTCATTGTTAACGACTGCACATAGTGAAAGGCGCTTCGTAGTTGAAGGCGCGACATTGTTAAAGGCGGTAATTTTGTCAGGCAATACATTGTTGAGAGCGGTACATTGTTAAAAGGCATACATTGTTGAGAGCGGTACATTGTTAAAAGGCATACATTGTTGGTACATTGTTAAAAGGCATACATTGTTGAGAGCGGTACATTGTTAAAAGGCATACATTGTTGAGAGCGGTACATTGTTAAAAGGCAATACATTGTTGAGTGCGGTACATTGTTAAAAGGCATACATTGTTGAGAGCGGTACATTGTTAAAAGGCAATACATTGTTGAGAGCGGTACATTGTTAAAAGGCAATACATTGTTGAGAGCAGTACATTGTTAAGAGGCATACATTGTTGAGAGCAGTACATTGTTAAAGGGTAATACATTGTTGAGAGCGGTAAATTGTTAGGCAATACATTGTTGAGAGCGGTACATTGTTAAAGGCACTGCATGATTACATACACATAAATCAGCCGAAGTCGGCGCGAAAAAACAGGTAGCCGATGGCCATAGACATAGAAGGTTCATACACACAGGTGATGGTGGTCAAGATCCATAACTCACAAAAAACAAGGCGGAGAACTCAAGCACGGCATGCGGCCATTGGTTCCGTCGGCGGACAGGCATATGGTGGTTTAATATGACACTCAGACACACGATAAAGCTTATTCCTGTTGCACATCGCAAATTTTAAAAAAATGTTTTGGTGGAATGTGTACCTCTACAATATAAATATAACTTTTTTTTTTTTTTACTTTGCATACATTTATTATCTTTTGTTTTGTTCTTGTTTAAGTAAAAATATGACTTTTCTTTAAAAGGGATATTACAAAAAATAAGTAATGAAAAACATATTTACCACTTGACAATACTTATAACTAATATAAAAATTACCGCATCTCCCCTTCCACCAAGACGTTTGAATAAGCCGACCGAAAGCTACTCACGGTACACGGAGGCGGCACATCTTGTCCCAAGCCTGGCCCAAGGTGTACCCCAAGTTGCAACTCAACAAAGCCGCGTCCCTGGCACAAGAAATATCACACGGACACGGCCTGGGAACAGCTGACTGAATCCGCGGTGCTTCAAGTGCACTAAACAAATTGAAGCAAGGCGAATGCCAAAGCCATGCTGGGGGATTACTGGCTAGGCTCCCCGTGTTGTGTGTGCCCCGTGGGCAAATAACACACACAAGCACGGGCCGAACCCAGTACTCATGCATGTTTGATATCGGCACCAACACGGCGGGGCCAACACGCGAGGCATATGCCGAGGGTTATTCTTTCACATCAAAACCGAGCTCTTGTCGATGGGTTTTTATTTTAAATGTCACTGTGACCACGCGAGCGGCGAGAAAAAAAAAAAAAAAGAAAAGAAAAAAAAGCTGGGGCAAGGCTGGTACCAGATGAAATATACCAGTGAAAGGCCGTGGCAAAGCTAACAGCAATAACTAGAATGTTTATAACGGCGTAAGTAACCATGAAATATAGTTTATGGGCAAACTCGTTTGCAGGTTGACTCTAAAGATAAACGATATGCTTCTTCACAAATTGTGGCAACATCATACCTGCGTTAAATGCGACATTCTATGAAACTTTAAAGAACAAATAAATTTTAAAATTAAAAAAAAAAAAAAAAAACAACCAACACAATATGAAAAGAATAACTGTTTAAGGTTTTAGAGAGAAAATACACGTAACAAGGGCAGATTTAAAATGAAAAATTACATTTATTTTCTTCTAATTTTTTTCTCTGCCACTACGCTGGAATCTTTTTGTTCTTATTCACTAGATAACAAACAAATAAACGGATCGTCTATATATAAAAAGTAATTTCCCGTTTGCAATTTGCGCTTTCCTGGTCCGTGAGTATAGGTCACATGATCATTAAATGACGTTATCATACAGTTTCAGTTTCCGCCGAAGTGACACCGGTGTCAGAGCGTGTCACGGAGAATTAATCGAGCACCATTAACCTTCTCTCTACTCCGGGAGAATCCGAGGCCACGAGTGTCAAAAGGTCACTTCTCTCCGGACATCCGGCGTTAGGCAGCATTCTTGCAGGCACGCACTTTATGTGGGCGGTGATATATAACATTGGCGTGGCACACGTCATGCCGCTCTTGGGTGGTGGTATGTAACACTGGGGTGACACACGTCATGGGGTGGTGGTATGTACCACTGGGATGGTGGTATGTAACACTGGGGTGACACACGTCATGGGGTGGTGGTATGTAACACTGGGGTGACAGACGTCATGGGGTGGTGGTATGTAACACTGGGGTGACACACGTCATGGGGTGGAGGTATGTAACACTAGGGTGACACACGTCATTAGGTGGTGGTATGTAACACTGGGGTGACACACGCTATTAGGGGATGGTATTTAACACTGGGGTGACAGACGTCATGGATGGTATGCGTAATTGGTGGTGGTATGCAACTTTTGCGTGGTAATGAATGGGTGATAAAAAGTGCAATCATTTATAATTCTTTAATATATTGGCATAAAGACAGTTTAAGTGGGCATTGAAAAGGTTCCTATACATAAACTTTTTTTTTTTTAAAATCTGCTGTCAAAGAGGCACTAATTCTTAAAATACCTCACATTTCCTACAGAATCATACAGTAGCGCCAGATGAATATAAAATATAAAATGTCAGGTTAAAAAAATGTGAAAAAATAATAAGAAACAAGAACTATCTTGGAATTTACCCGGCAGGATTTCTATTACATCTGTCGGAGGAGTTCCAGCGTGGACTACATACACGAGATTGGCAGTTCCGACATGCCCACCAACTGTTTACATTACAACACGTCAAAGTCACATCGCTGCCTCAAAGAAACAATCCCTTCACGGCATAAGTACAACTGGGACTAACTAGAAACACAGGGGCGGGAGGTGCCGAGATACGGCGCGGAGCAATGACCACAGGGGAGGAGGTGCCGAGATACCGCGCGGCGCAATGACCAGAGGAAGGTACCACACGGAAACGTGATCATTAATTCTGCTCACGGCCAAAATAAACAGCTCGCTCGATTTTTGTTGTTGCCCCAGGGCCCCCAGATACAGACAGACCCGTGATCTGTTGATAAGTGAGCTACAAGATATGGACAACCTTGATGGTAGTGAACCTTACGGTTGAGTTACCATGACAACAACCATGCTAGCTACAAGATTTGGACAACCTTGATGGTAGTTAACTTTACAGGGGTGATGTGTGGGTTACCATGACAACCACCATGCAAGCTCAAAGATATAGACAACCTTAGTGGTTAGTGAACCTTACAGGTGTGAAGGGTCGGTTACCATGACAAAAACCATGCACCCTAAAAGATATGGATAAAACTGACTGGTTAATAAACCTTTCAGAGATGATTTGAGGATGGGATGTCAACATAACAACACAGAATACGCTAAATTAATGTATTTGAACCCCGAAGGATTTATGGGGATACGTTTTTACAGCCGATCAAACATGATGTCTACCTTTGTATGTCGATAAGTTCATGTACAGTATACCTGTATGTGTTGATATGTTAATGAATACGTGTATGTATGTACCTATATTCATTAGTTCATGTACACTGTTAAGGTCTATACTTTTATGTTGACCTGTATACGTCGATAAGTTCATGTACACGCTAAGTGTCTACAGGTTCATGTGCAACTGGATGTCTCAAAAAGTTCACGTAGATCTATAGGCTAACAACTGTATGTATCCTTAACTGAAAGTTAAAAAATTATATCTGTTGGAGTCAACAACTTCATATGTTCGTCCGTCTACTTTTCTTATTGTTTTACTGATCTGCTTTAGATGTTTCGTAAAACAAAGTCGGACACCCAAAAGCCGTTGGGTCCAATAGAGTTGTCTCAAATCACGGCCATCGAGAATCGGCCATCTCGCCCCAACGGCCATCGAGAGACGGCCATCTCGCCACCACGGCTACCGAGAGACGGCCACCAAGGCCATGGAGAGACGGCCATCTCGCCAACACGGCTACCGAGAGACGGCCACCACGGCCATCGAGAGACTGCCACCACGGCCATCGAGAGACAGCCATCTCGCTACCACGGCCATCGAGAGACGGCCACCACGGCCATCGAGAGGCGGCCATCTCGCCCCCACGACCATCGACAGTCGGCCATCTCACCCCCACGGACATCGAGAGACGGCCACCACGGCCATCGAGAGGCGGCCATCTCGCCCCCACGACCATCGACAGTCGGCCATCTCACCCCCACGACCATCTACTGTCGGCCATCTCACCATCACGGCCACAGGAACTGAACGCTTCATCTCAGCTCGTGGCGACATGACCCGTCAGTACGACCTGGTTTCAAACAAACCGTTCTGTTTGTCCGGGCGGTGCCTGCCCGAGAGGTCTGGTTGTCGCGATAGGATTGCTTCAAGGGGTACACTTTTTTCTCTGATATGCAATCAAGGCGTTCATTTCGTCTTTGATACCACGCGTTATTATGTAAAACCTTTAGTCAATAGATTGTCACAATCATGGTTTTTATTACATATGCAATAGCATACATTATGTAAAAGCTCATGGTGTTTATTACATATGCAATACCAAACATTATGTAAAACCTTTAGCCAATACATTGACACAATCATGATTTTTTCATATGTCATAGCATACGTTATTATGTAAAACCTTTAGCCAGTCCTTTGACACAATCATTGTGTCTATTTGATGTAATATCAGTTATAGCTTATCATTATGTAAAACCTTGGCCAATAGATTGCCATAGTCACTATATCTACCTGCTCAAGACACAGCCCTTAATCAACAGAAGAGATGCGAGTCATTTTAACGTGTTAATCTCTAGGCGTTCACTGGCGTAACTGATAATCTCAAGATTTTGAATGAGTCGTGCTTTCAGAGAGAGAGAGAGGTGCTCCCTATAATTAATTGGTCGGTCTGTCAACTCAAAGAAACGCTACAATAATTTGTATTTTTATGGTTAAAAAAAAAATACAGGGGGAAGGAATCCTCATATCTGAAATACCTAAGATCCTTAAAAACAACACCGGAAAATTTGATGCCTCAACTTTTCTTTTGATTTACGGCCAATTAAATATTTAAGAGATAAATTTGCGATGCTAACGTGTGTTGAAACATTTATACAGGGATGTGAATAACGATGGCCAATCTTATGAAGTGCTTGTTCTGTAATAATCTTCAACGGATGGGGAAATTTACGCTTCCACCAAAGGTACTTTTTTCACGTTTCTAGCCGGTATAGTTTGATGTTCCGTTTCAAGGCGGTATTGTCTGGTTCTATGTTTCTAGCCGGTATTGTCTGGTTCTATGTTTCTAGCCGGTATTGTCTGGTTCTATGTTTCTAGCCGGTATTGTCTGGTGCTATGTTTCTAGCCGGTATTGTCTGGTGCTAAGTTTCTAGCCGGTATTGTCTGGTGCTATGTTTCTAGCCGGTATTGTCTGGTGCTATGTTTCTTTAGCCAGAATTATTTGGTGCTATGTCTCTAGCAAGTATATATCCTGGGGCTATATTTCTAACTGGTATTTTCTGGTGCTATGTCTCTAGCCATCATTTTTGGTCATGTTGTCTCTTGCGTAGATCTGTAATTTTTGGCACGCCCAGTGGTCGAAAAAAATAAGTCCGCTGACCGACAGTTCGGCAATGGGATCCATCTCCACACCGCCCTAGTCTAGCACGTCTCAGACGTTTAGTTATAACCTGAAGTCTGAAGCCTTTGTTATCATTATCTATATGCGGTCATATATTTTTTAAAAAAAGTAAGACAGGGTGGCAGAGAGGCACAGAGTGAACATGCATATCACCAGCAATTTAAGAGCCAAACAACCCGCCCGAAATAACTCGCCACGGGAGTGAGTAGGCATTACAACGTGTATGAAGTATTCGTTACTGACGCATCCATCACCGGGGTTTTTATGATAAAATCCTTCCAATCGCACGTGCACCGGTGTTGGGAGAAGGGGGCGGGGGTTGTGTTAGCGGTTTCCCCTGACTCGCCAGACGAGAGCAGGTCTGAACCTTGGTCCAGGTTGAATAATGGAACCAAATAATATGGCGGCCTTTGTTTACATCGCGGATAACGACGGGGCTGCCTGCACAAGGCTATGACCTTCCTGAGTTTTGGCAGGGATAAGTTTTTTTTAGGGATGTACCAAATTTAATTTTTTTTAATATCCGGCCGAATTTATGAAGTGAGTCGGAGCCGGATTTACAAAAAAGGATAGATTCCGGATTTTCCGGAGCCATTATAAATGTATGTTAAGGCTCTACCGGGCAGCCGGATTTATGAAATTAAATACTTCCGGGGCCGGATTTGTAAAATGGCCGTATTCCGGATTTTCCGGAGCCGAAATCCGTAAACCCCTAGTTTTTTGTTTTGTATTTAATTTTCTGGCTATTTTTTTTAATGATCTTGCTAAGGACTTTGGTACGTGAGCTTGGGAGATAGGGGACTCTAGACTCTAGATGATCATAAATGCATTTTAAGTCCATAATAGGGAACGTGATACGGTAGGGGCTCTTGATTAGGGGACTTTGCAACCCATTTGGGGAAAAATGAAGGGAACATAAGGGGGAGGGAGACAAAGGGGAGGGGCATAAAGGGGTAGGGGAACATAAAGGGGTAGGGGAACATAATTTGCTGCGCCTTTATTAGCAATTGATATCGCGGGGGTCCTCAAAGTATTTTGATATCAAGGGGGAGTGGGTTTCGGGCGCTGCAATAACGTTTGAGAACCCTTGCATAAACGTTACTGAAATTCCTACATGTGGAAGAAAATCAGCAGTCCCGAGCCTGCGCTCTTCATGGGGCTTCCCGGAAAACCCCCTCAGCCCTCTGGCCCCCTAAGGGACGTAAAGACTGAGAAGCCCCCCCGGAGCGGTCGCTGCTACAAGCGGCCACCTGGGCGTCCAGGGCACTAGGCCGAAAACGCCTCCCACTAAAGTGTGCCTCCCAAGGGAGGTGTGGAATTTCCCTACTGTGACTCGCTATCAACATAGTATCACTTTGGCGCCACCACGGCAAAGCTTACGAGTCTATATAGTTTAGATCGCCGCAAAGCGTGGGGATCATCACTGACCTAACTAGGGTTTAAACCCCACCGGAAGGTTTCCTCAGAGCTGGCGACCAAAAGCGTTTCCTAGCGGTACCTTTTGCTATTCCGTACTGGCGCTCCTGGCCCTAAACCGGCACCGCTCAACAGCGTTGCTAGTTAATTGAGGGGGACGAAACGGTCGCTTCGGAGTAACCCGACCCTCAACGGGTACTTTGGTTTTCATCATCGGCATTGCATCTAAATGCTTTGCCTAAGATCCGTACAGCGACTGTAATCATATATGACTAGCACCTAGCGCCTAACAACGGTCTTCGGCTGTCCAAGCCAGGGTTTGTCAGTTTCAGGTTGTGGTCTGCTCCACAGCCTTACTCGTCTGGCGAACCACGTAGAGGTCACCCCTTCTCGCATAAACGTTACTAAACTACACGAAAGGGTTCTTAAATTAATTATCGCTCAGTTTCATTCAATTATTATGGAGTCAAAATACGCCATTTCGAATGTGCATGTGCATTCAGGTGCTTGTCTATAATAGAATCAGAGGAGAGGGATGCGTTCATGTTTGACTATGCTCGGTAAGTACAAGAGTAAACTAAAACAATGCCAGGATTAAAACATTTCAAGCGGGCCTTCCGTAATTAGTTACGACATTTTCTATAGCGACGCTAGATAAGTTATTTGATAGCGCCGGGTGAGTTGAGTTCAAAGTGGTGAGTCATTGGGGATTTGGTAACAGCAGTCAATTGAGGGGGGAGTCAATTAGGCTAGCAGTCAGACAGACGGAGCAGTCAAACAGACGGAGCAGTCAGGCAGATGAGCAGTCAGACAGACGGTGCAGTCAGACAGACTGAAGAGTCAGTCAAACGGAGCAGTCAGTCCGACTGAGCAGTCAGTCAGACGGAGCAGTCTGGTGAAGCAGTAAGGTAGATAAGCAGTCAGTCAGGCGGAGCAGTCTGGTGAAGCAGTAAGGCAGATGAGCAGTCAGCCAGGCGGAGAAGTAAGGCAGATGAGCAGTCAGCCAGGTGGAGCATTCAGTCATACAGTACAGTCAGACAGACGGTGCAGTGAGACTGACGGAGTCGTCAGACAGACGGAGCAGTCAATCAGACGGAGCAGTCAGGCAGATGAAGCAGTCAGTCACGCGGAGCAGTCAGGGAGATGAAGCAGTCAGTCACGCGGAGCAGTCAGGGAGATTATCAGTGCGTCATGTCATTCAGGTTATAAGGCGAGCAGTCATTCAGGTAGGTGAGCAGTCATTCAGGTAGAGTTGCATTCAGTCAGGTAGTTGTGCATGACGAGTATTCAGGTATATTTAGAACAGAGAAGAGATGAAACATTACGCATACCCACAAAATTCCGTTTTCATTACCGCAGATGAAAGATTGCCGAGCTATTCCTGGCCGATTCCACAGAAACCAAGGTGAGAAAAATGGAATGGCGGAATCGATAAAAACAAATTATTGGAGCTTTTTAAAAAATGCATTGCGCAGGCTCAGCTCTCAAGACGGGGCAAAAAACAGGACAGTAAACAAACGCTTTTACCTGGAGTTAATCAGCTTAATCTTCTGTTTAAAATAGCAAAGCAGAAGAGCGGGACACGACAGAGTGTATAATAGGAAGTGTATCTTTGTACCTGTGAACAAACTCATTCAACCTGTTGCTGGAAAAAAACGCGGGAACTTACGGAAACTTACGTTGTCTAGAAAGGATTCAGACAGCCACGGATCCACTCACTAACCGTTAACAGGAAAGTGGCAGGATTCTTTTTTTTTTTTTTTTTTAAATTATTTTTTGGGGTAGGGCCATTTCAACACTCTGGGATCTATCCTTATCCTATTCAACGCTCTAATAACGATTCCACGCTCTAAAGTCTCTCCCCCGCTTTAAGGGCTATTCCACGCTAAGAGACAGAGGTCTCAAACTCGGATGAAGGAATGGGCCATTTTATCACTTATGTGTCAAGGGCCGCTATCCCCGCCCTCAACAACACGACGGTAGTGAAAAAAGAAAACTCTTCTTAACTCATTTTACTACTTATCACTAATAATAATAACTACTGCTGGATTTACTTGCTTCCATAATTTTATATTTATTTTAATAAGTTTGACACGTATATAAAATTAACAATAAAATTTGGTGTCTATCAGTACTAGCTGTCTGAATGTCTGAACAGTACATTTTTGTAAGCTTACTGGCGGGCCACAAAACTCCACTAGGAGTTTGC